>JAGDQP010001531.1:2247-70519 GCA_022664845.1 Lepisma saccharinum
TCTATTTGTTATAACTTTATTCTTATATTCCTTATTACTTTACTATTTCTTATTACTTTTTGTTATAACTTTATTCTTAAATTCCTTATTACTTTACTATTCTATTTGTTATAACTTTATTCTTACATTCCTTATTACTTTACTATTCCTTATTACTTTATTATTCTTTTTCTCATTACTTTATTAAATATTTTTTATTACTTGAATGTTTTATTTCTTATTACTTTGTTATTATATTATATTTATTATTTCTTATCGCTTTATTCTTATATTTCAATCATTCATATACTATCTACCAAGTGGCCGTAGCTCAACTGATAGAGCGTTGGCTTAGCAATTTGAAAATCATGGGAATCGATCGCAGTGGATCCTGACTGACGTTTTTCCAGTTTTTTTTCCTCAGTCACACCAAGCGAAAACCTGGACGAAAGCTATAAACCTTCTATCTTCTCATCCACCTGATCCCAGTCTGAGCCTGACATGCCTAAACGCCATAAATCAAATTCAAATTTCGGATATTATCTATTGAAGGGCCTTCATGCAGTTGCTTTGTGGTTTATTTATTTATTAGGGCTTTCGTTGAATCCTTTGACATGAATTTATTTATTTTATATTACACAAATGATGATGTTCTGGCTTAATGCCCTTTCGTATAATTACATCGCGTGTGAATGACTAATTAAGTTTAACATTCGATACTGAACTGCAGTACTGAAGGTACAATATACAAAGTATCTCGAAAAAATTGAAGACCTGAATTGCAAAATGTCTCAAGTCCACCGAAGTATTTTTTTTAGGAGAAACAGAAAACAGTCCAAGGTCTTCGTATGTTATCCTATTCAACTGAAATTATTTTGTATTAAAAATAAGTTTCTGTGGTGGGATTAGGATGTAATATTTATGCAAGTGGATAGCCCTTGGAACATAGATACCGACGAACAGAAAAAAAAAATGTAAATACGAAAAAAATGGACTTGGGTTGTTTTGCAATTCAGGTCTTCAATTTTGTTTAGATAAGAATAGTGTTGTCCACGGGACGAGATAACGTTTGCACCAGGTGGGATGAGTTAGCATTAATTCTTGTCTCACTGGTAACACTAACAAAAAGAAAGTTACCAAACAAATTACAAACCATAGAAATAAGAGGAAGAAATACAGTTTGATCAGAAGAAAGGGTTTGATGTAAAAGAGAATACAGAGGATACCTGGCTAATACACTCTCTTTATAAGCACATGGACCCGAGCTCAAATCCATTTAAGGATTTAATGAACGAATTAGTTCAAAGTTCACTTCAGCAGAAAACTGTACGTCCCATCTTTAGAAGCTGACAAGTACATTTAGAGATGTTAATCAGAAATCAAGCAAAACTACCAAATTGAAACTTTATACGGTGGTAAGTCAGAAATTAAAATTCACTATTTTATATCTCTGAATTTATTAAGCACAGTTAGAAAGTATGGTGAAGTAGGCAGTCGCCGTTTTCTCAACGTAGTCGCCATGTTTCTTCAAGCATTTGTCTCAGCGATCAATGTCTCTCGGTTGGCACAAATCGCTGCATTCACCTATGACACAAAATCGTCTGTTGATGACGGTCTACCATGACTCAGTTGATAATGCAAGTCTGTCCGTCCTTTGGGAAACTCACGGGAACAAAGCCAAACATTTTGCAAAGCAGTGACATCATGTCCATACACGGAAACAAGTTTTTGATTAATACATCTAGCTGATAGACCGTTAATGTATAGCAGGGTTTCTCAATATGGGGGTCGTGAGGTGTGTACTAGGGAGTCGCGATGTGTGTTTGTGTGTGTATTAAATAGCCTCCTGAAGGCTTCAACACACACGAAGCGAAACGACACTTCTTATTATAAACAAGGAAAGTACTTTTGGGGGTCGCCGACCAGAAAACATGGTAAAAGAGGGGTCGCAGTATGAAAAGGTTAATAAATGCTGGTTCATAGAAACCGAATAACGCTATTGATTAATTCAGTGTGAACTGTGTTATAGCCATTCCATCCTCAATACGTTGTCCAATGAGAAATGCACTAATTCGATCACATTCCATCATGTCATTCAGTCCAGAATGTTAGTTTCTGACTTACCCTCGAATTTCTGCCCTGTATAGAAACTTAAAAGATACAGACAGTCTCGTGTTACACTTGCTATTTCCATAGAAAAAAGAATGAAGAAGGTAAAATTCCGGTATTCGCCTAGTGGAACTGAGAGAAATCTTCGAAAATCTTGGTCAGGTTGGCCGGTATGAGGGACACTCGAACAGGCACCACCCTAATGCTTATCCGAAGGTAGTGACCATAACCACAGGACCATGGAAGCCAGATCATTTCTTCATAAATCCTAACAGGACAAAATATATCATGTCATTGTTTCAAATATACTAATAAGAAGTAGAATAGCGAAGTAGTTTATAGAATAACAAAGCACAGTAATGAGTAAAAGAGTCTAGTAACAGAAAATATAATATAGTAATGAGAAATAGAAAAATAAAGTAATAAAAATAGAGGGATAAAGTAATAAGGAATTGAATAATAAAGTAATAAGAAATAGAATAATAAGTAATAAGAAATAGAATAATAAATAATAAGAAATAGAATAATGAAATAATAAGAATTATATTAGTAATGAGAAATATAATAGTAAAATAATAATAGAATAATAGAATAGAATAATGACGTTGTAAGTAATAGAATAGTGAAGTAATGAGAAATAGAAAATAAAGTAATAAGAAATAGTATAGTAAAGTAATAAGGAATAGAATAAATAAAGCAATGAAAAATAAAGTAATAAGAAATAGTATAGCAAAGTAGGAAGGAATGGAATAGCAAAGTAATGAGATAGAAAATAAAGTAATGAAAATAAAATATTAAAGTAATATAAAATATAATAATAAAGTAATAACGAAAACCAGAATAATAAAGTAGTAGAAACTAGAAGAATAAACGTATCAGGTATGGAGATAAGTTGGTATAGTCAGTAGCATACTGGATACCTCTACCACTTTACCCCTACAGCCCTGAAATAAGACCCGATCTCGGCCCTGCGCGGCCTGGTTTTACCCTGATCAGAGACCAAGAAATAATCGTACCGACCCAATTATTTGCGTGGTTGTGTAATGCAATGTTTTTTGTGTTCATTTGTATGTACAATGTATGAACAAGTCAAACAATATAAAATTCAAATTCAACAACATGCTGTATGACAAGATTTCAAAATTCTTACATTGTACTCTGGATATGCACAAATATTTCTAGCTAAAATATTGTACACTCCTAGATTCTTATTAGGAAACTTAATATTTTGTGCACCATAATCTTATAATGACAACTTTAATAGCCATTATGATACATTTAAAATAAAAAATAAAAAATGAAACAGAGCTACTTCCTCCATGTCATATCCTGCCGTTTACCAGTATAATTTTTATTTGTTTGGTGGATCGTTTTATATGTAACGGCAGTATAAGTTAAAGTAATTTGACATGGTGTTTACTATTATTAATAGTTATGTTTTGTTTCAATGAGAAATATAGCATTTCCGTTTTCGATTCATTAATCGTTAGACCGTTATTTTGGAACCAACCTTTGGCCTTCATCATATTAAGGGTATTCTCTTTATCGATCATATTTATGTCTGTAACAGAATTGACAAAATATGTATCGTCTTCTATGTATCGAGGCTTTGATCAGAGCTGATATTATGGATGTACGAGGGTGGATCAAATATAAACGGGATTTTATTTTTTATTTAAATTCAGTTATTGAATACCACAAGGCAATTACAATTTATTTTTCCACATAGTGTCCTCCTTTTGAAATGCATTTGTCCCAGCGTATGGGCAGCTTTTTGATGCCCTCATCGTAAAAAGAACAGAGTCTTGTCACCAGCCAGTTGCGCACGAACTCTTCCACACTCTCGTCATCTGCAAATCGTTGCCCTCCTAGAACTTCTTTAAGCGGTCCGAACAAATGGAAATCGCAGGGCGATAAGTCCGGGCTGTAAGGAGGATGTTCAAGTGTAGTCCAGTGCATTTCCTGTAGCTTCGAGACAGTTCGAGCTGCAGTATGGGGTCGCGCATTGTCGTGCAGGAGGATGATCTGTCGAATCGATTGGTCTCGTCTTTTGCGCCGATATGCAACTCTCCCCTTGTTCGACAGCTCGCAGTAGTATTCAGCATTTACTGTGCGTCGCTCATGTAAAAAGTCAATCAGCAAAATGCCTCGCCGATCGAAAAAAAAAGGGTTGCAAGAACCTTGCCAGCTGACAGTCGAGTCTTGGCTTTCACTGGTGCTGCCTCCCCTTTCCTCCTTACTGGCTTGTTTGGATTCAGGAGTGTAGTGGTGAACCCATGTTTCGTCGCCGGTGACGATCCGACTAAAAAATGCATCACCTTCTTCCGCAAACCTTGCTGTAAGCCTCTGAGAGACCTCCAAACGTCTCACCTTCAGATTTGCGGTCAAAAGGTGCGGGACCCATCTGGAACACACTTTACGGAACTCTAGGTCGTTTGTGATGATTGCTTGACAACTCGCATAGCTGATTCCGACTTGTTCTGCAATTTCTGATACTGTTACTCGACGATCGTCGTCAATAATGCCTTTAACCGCACGAATGTTTTCGTCCGTAATGCTGGTCCGAGGACGGCGATCGTGTTGCTGATTTTCCACACGTTCTCGTCCTTCCTTGAACTTTTTATGCCAGGCATACACACGCGTCCTTGACAATGTTTGATCCCCGAACTGTGCAGTCAATCTCTGGCAAATTTCTGCCGCTGCAACTCCTTCACGGGCAAGAAATTTTATAATTATGCGTTGCGCAGTGGAGGGGTGGACCTGTTGCTCCGACATCATGAGCGGTACTGACGAAATGGCGGGAAATATCTAACAGCACGCTCTCTCCACTCCCAACGGTCCCGCCTAAACATAACAGAAGCGCGCGGCCAGTCCTACCAACTGTTGATGTTCAGGAACAAAAATCCCGTTTATATTTGATCCCCCCTGGTATACCCGGGTCGGACCGTGTCGAGATCTCGTCCTGTTTCAATTCTGTGAATTCTGTTACGGCTTTTAGAGAGTTACACAGTCGCGTTTGGCCATGGGTCTTCAAGGGGTCATTTGAGTTTCTATGAGATTAAAATAGTCGGTGTGAACTCAGCAGAAAACAAATTAGATGTACAACATTGTCATAAATTACGTTGTAATCTTTATTAATAATGTGCAGTTTAGTTTTCACAAAATGATATGCATGAAAATAGGTCTACTGTGTAAAAGCACATGGTGTTGGTCTTTATGTGTGTTTTATTGCTTCAGACAGGAATCACCTATATAACAGACATTCCGTAGCTCAGTTGGTAGAACGATGGTTTAGCAATGCAAAAGGCCCTGGAAAGATCCCAGCTTCTGCTCATCCTGACTGACGTTTTTCTTCATACACACCAAGTAAATGTGCAGATAGTACCTTAAGCGGTATTGGTCGACTAACTTCCAGCATTCTCTCTCGTACACTATTTGGGCCTGAGTCAGAGTTGATTTAAAGAACACAAACGAATTCAAATTAATATATATAAACACAGACATTCTAGAGCTTAATACTGGACGCATAGCTCCAACTTTTCTACACCGTAAAAACGGAACCTTTGAATTGTGGGTACAAAATTGGTACAATTTTTGAGAGGCAGCGGCGAGCCTAGGGTTGGGTTTAGAGAGGCGGTTCTTTGCCTCGCAGTTCTTGGGAGGGAATGGATTAATAGAAACAAAAACGATGGTAAAATATGAATCCCTGTGCCCGCACTAATTCTAAAAAAAATGGGACTACATTATACCACATATTTTTTAGAATCAGTGACGGACACAGGGATTCATATTTTACCATCGTTTTTTTTTTATTATTATTATTAATCTGTTGCTTCCCAAGAACTGCGAGGCAAAGAACCACCCCTCTAAACACAACCCTGGGTTCTCCACTGCTTCTCAAAGCTTGTGGATACAAAATTCCAATTTTGTATTCACAATTCAAATGTACAGTTTTTAGGGTGTAGGTAAAGAAATCTTGCGGGAGACAAGGATGTTCTAATCTTGCGGGAGACAAGGATGTTCTAATCTTGCGGGAGACAAGGATGTTCTAATCTTGCGAGTGACAAGGATGTTCTATTAGAACATCCTAGGCGAGAGATGGATTGTAAACAAAAAAAAACGTAAAGGAGAGGAAAGAAAATACAAGACAAGGAAAATTAGAAAAGAAATACAAAATATAAAGAGAATAAAAAAATACACTGTAATTGAGCACGGCAACCCAATAAAATCTCCCGGCACCATCAATACAGGATCTCAATATTCCAATGTCCTGAAGCTACAATCTTGTTTCTACCATCTGTTTTTTTTTTATAAAAGTCCTCGTTTATATAATTTTTTTTTTCTGATTTTCTTTATTTCACATCGACAGTGTATTAAATTGACTACTATCTGTTCACAAACCAATATTCGTTTTAATTAAACGAATTTTGCTTGGAAACAGAAAAACTAAATACATTTTATAATTTCTTTTCAAGTGAGGTCTTCTATAATTATTCTTCTGAAGATATTTTCTGTAGAAAAGTAAGCATTTAATTATGCGCACAAGAAATCCTCTCCTTTCAGGAATTTTAATGAAGTTCTGAAGGTACATTTATTAATTGTATTGTCCCTTGTAAATTGACGAGGAAGAAGGGAGATACGCATGGCTAAAGACAGTATAATTTCTTGAATAATAATAATAATAATAACCACTGGTGTTACAAACCGAAAGGTCCTGAGCCTGCTCCAACGCCATCTGCCCGCGGTTGGTGGAACTACGTTCACCTGAGTGACGGCAGTGTGGTCAGCATTGCGCGCCACCTGGCCATGAACAGGCGTATTAGGTGCTTTCTAGACCGAATTCCTTGAATAAAGTCATTTACATTTCTTGAGTGAAAATATTTTTAAAAAATCATTAGTACAAGGTCAAATTTCTTTAGTACAAGGGCACATTTCTTGAGTAGCTGAAAATTATATGTATTTGTTTCCAACGATGTTTTGACTCCCCCCACTTTCCTTCATAAATTTGTCAAAAAATCCTTAGCACGCACCTAAGGCTTTTTGGATCCAATTTCATGTTTATAGGCTATGTGGTTTCATATATATCTTTTATCATTTTCTTAATTAAGGAAAATTCTCTTAAACCCATATCACACATGTTCAACTTGTCTTCACAAAGCCTTCCACCGCGAATACCGCCTAACGCACACACTATATGGATGCTCCTGTGATCATATAGTTCGTATTTTCCACGCTAGATGGCAAAACATGTTCGCAAATTTGCTGCCATCTGAGATTAATTCAGTGTACTACATTCTAACATTCTCCATGCTACGCGAGTTAGATTTTTCAAAAGACGAATTACAGTTTGTTTTTTTATTGTTTTGGCACTGTTTTTGTGAATGAATGAATAAAAATGGTATAATTTAATGAGTAGAAGTCAGAATTCATGGATGGAAGCAAACTATCCAAATTTTGCAAGTTAAAAAGCACGTTTTTACAAACCGTTAACAAGCATGTATCTACTTTATGTGATTTCTTGACTGTTTCAAATTTTCGCAAGTTGCGAAATTCTACTGTTCCTACTCATGGCTTAGAGAGACTGGTGAATGTTAGGGCAGACCTTGTTACAATTTTTCTTGTTAGGGACAAGAAAAATTGTGATAATTAAAACAAAGTATTACAAACTTCAGATAGACATAAAACATTAGCCATAGCATTTCGTACACACTCAGGCCCGTAGCTACGGGGAGCCCATTGGGGCCGCCCCGCAAAAAGTTACCCTAACTTAATCCTTTTAACCTAACCTGAGATTTTTTACTTAATATTATTCACTGATGATACACTACCTGTGGTTTGACTGACAAAAGCTTTTAGAATAAATTCTATCTTGTAGTGTATTCTGAATTAAAGTATGACCTTATATTTTGTTCAGTTGTCCTTTCGAATCTCAGTAGGTTACACTGAACATGCAAAACAGGACCGCAACGCAGAGGGTTCCCCAATCATAACTAGCATAAAAAAAAGCCTTTTGGAAAGAGAGAATGCTGTTCAAATGACAATGCAATATGATATATTGGTGAAACTGTAGGCCTAGGTCTTGTTTATAACTAAATGTCGTATGTTCAGCGATCCCTAAAGTGAAGGAGTATTTTGAATTAGCCAAGTTGCTGTACAGACCTTTAAGAAAACATCGAGTGTCGCAGATGTACAAAGGCCAATAGCTCAAGAGGTTGATGGATCAACGATGAACTGGACACTGTGAAACAGTGAGAATTATTGAAAAGAATTTTGATGATACAGTATCTGTTCTGGAGTTCTTTTGTCAAGGAGGGGAATTAGGTTGTGCAAATCCTGAGTTATCTATTGAAGCTACAGGACCTTTAAGTAAGTGTTGTTCATCAGATTTATGTTTCATAACCCTCTAATGCTACAAATCCTATCAATGTTTGAGCCTACTAACAATGCATTACAAATAAGGGAAATACATATCGGAAAAGCAGTTCAGGTTGTGAGGTCTTGTCTGTCAGTTTTGGAACAGAAAAGACAGTCTGGATTTGACACCCTTCTTACAAAAGCCAAAGTTAAAAATCAGAACATATGCACTAAAGTATCACATCCTGACTTCCCTCGGTTGAAGCGAATTCGGCAGATTCCCCCGTCTTTGAAAGATTTTGGTGTTGAAGAATCTCTGAATACGACTGAAGATGAAACAATTCTCCCGAAGCAAATATTTAATGAGGCATCATTCGATCAGAAACTTAAGAGAGATTTGCAGGGAATAATGAACAGTATTTGAATAAACCCTCGATTGTTTGTTGCCACAGTCGGAAACATTTTTGAACAGTTCCGAGGTATTGCCACTATTGGATTTTCTGCGATGTAATAAACAAGCTTTCGAATTGGAAGCTGAAGTTGTTAAAGTAAATATTTTATCCAACAAGAATGAAAGTAATATTTTAAACATCTTACATGTATCCATATAAAAGTACTTTCCCCAATATATATGTATAGATTATATGCAGGAGCTGTAACAACAATTGGTGTTTCAACGGCAATATGTGAGAACACATTTTCTTGCCTTAAAAGGGTTCTTACACCACAAAGAGAATCAATGCTTCACGATACAAAATCTAACCTTGTTCTATTAGCATTCGAAAAACAATATTCGAGTACTTCAGATATGGAGCTCTTTGTCAAAAAATTTCGAAGACACCCTCGACGGTTACAACTGTAGAATATTTGTGGGAAGTTAAATAAAACTTAATATAAGAACCTTTTAAGTATTTTCTAAAACAGAGATACATTAATAACTATGGCGCTTCAATTACTTCTTGTGCTGTAGAGAGGCTCGAAGATAAATGTTTGGTGATTGTTCGTAGTAGCTGTTAGAAAAAAATATGTGTACTTTTAATTCTTTAATCTTAAATAAATTAGACTAATTGTACTTCATTATGCAAATATTTCTTTTGTGAGAAATTCTTTTACTCATTTTGAAACATGGAATTATACAAACTACTAATTCTTAATCTAGAAGTGTATAAATGACAAACTAAAGTTATTTCCTGTTATTCATATTTTACCCTTTTATATGGAGTACAAAACATAAAAGCTCTCAAATATTGTAAGCATGTATGCATCTCGTTGTGAATTATTTATTTATCGTATTTGGCTAAAATTAGCTATTACAAGAAGAAAATTAATATTACTTCAACTACCACATTTCCATGTAACTTTAATAAACAATTTTTCTAAAGAAAAATCCTAGAGGTTTATAAATATTCTGTTTTTCAATGTTGGCTCCATCTTAATTAGTTTGTTTTTATTGTATATTCTGTATAAGACCATTTTAAAATAAGGTATTGTACTATTTGCTAATTACTGTCTTATGTCATACGTCTATCTTTTCTTACTTAAGCTTTTTCTAAGTTTGTACCCCCATCTGTCGGACTCCTCTTAATTTCATACTTCCTAAAATGTGCGGTTTTCTGCCTTTTTGTGTGTGTGTGTGTGTGTGTCAAAGGCTGAATACTTTCATTTTGTCCTTTTTGTCTACCAGTCTTTTAATGTTGTTTACTTTCCATGGGAGATGAAAGCCTTTCTAACCGCTATCAACGGAACCTCCCGTCTGCGATATTTTCCCTTAGAAAACACCAAGTCACTTGATTAAAAGGCTTTTTGAAAGCTCTGAAAAAAATATATATGTGATTTTATAGTAATTATTTCCACCTAGCTGAACCCTACACGAACCACGAGAGTTCGTTTTGTACTTCAAAAGGGTTCGTTCTGTACTTAAAAAAAAAGAAAAAAAAGTGATACGAATTGCTTTTGTTTGTAAATTTGTTTAAAAGTATTCGCTTCTCTCTCTCTCTCTCTTTTTTCTGTGAATCATTCTTCAGTATATCATGAATGGAACATACATTATAATAATTAAACCTAAAAAAAAAAAAGCTAACGATGTTCATTCTGTTCTATGTATTTGATGTGGAAATTATTTTTTTTCCTTTTGTCACTTTTTACAATTTTCTCATTTTAAGTGATTATGATTTCTGGGAATACTTGTTCCCATTTTTTCCTCGGAGTTTTTGTAGTTCTACGCTAAAAAAAAATATGCCCTTTCTTTTAATATTTGATTTTATAAGTTTTTTTTTTGTCGAAATTAAAAATAGCATCTCAGTAATGTCGACTTCAGAATATATAGAAATTCCGTTCATATTTTTCTTCTAGGTATTTGTTAAGTGTTTCACAGTGGGGAGTTCTGTAGCTATGCGCTCCACTTGTGATTGAATTATATATGTTCTGATAACTATGTAGATCTCTCAACAATTTGCAGTTAGGAAATATGAATGTTTCATCTGTACCCACACAGATATATTTTAGGAATATCATTACGATTTATGACGAATATTCCTTTGATATTCTTGGACATCCCTAGGGTATTTGCGGACATCCCTAGAATATTTGTGGATATCCCTATAATATTTGTGGATATCCCTAGAATATTCTTGGACATCCATCGGATATTTGTGGGTATCCCTTGGATATTCTTGGACATCCCTAGGGTATTTGTGGTTATCCCTAGAATATTTGTGGATATCCTTAGAATATTTGTGGATATCTCCAGAATATTTGTGGGTATCCCTAGAATATTTCTGGATATTCCTAGGATATTTGTGAATATAACTATTAAGTAATATTCATAAATTTCACTTTATGAGTAACATCCTGGTTTAGAATATTCTAAGGGAATTTTTTAAGGGACGTTCGAATGAAACCAATTGAATGACATTAGCTGGGGCAGTAATGAATGTATTTACATAAACCTTCTACAAAAGATACAGGCATGTATGACAATTATTTGAATGGGATCTGTTTCTGATAAATATTCACCCTAAGCATTCAGACAGTTGTCCCATTGCAAGACTAACCGCGGAATGACGTTCATATAGAATATGGGGAATTAATCGTTGAATCACTGTTGTACTTTGGCCTTCACCTCGTCATCTGTGTTAACTCCTTTGGCCGTGGCGACGAAGGGTGTTTCTGGCTTGTTGACGTCACACGTCATTGTGTTACATTGTAATTTCCGTCCGTATGTCGCTCAACCAGTACAGGAATTGTTCCAGCACTTCAAGTGGAAGATGTTGAACCATCCTCCATATAGCCCTGACCTCTCTCCGTGTGACTTTCACATCTTCGAGCTGCTGAAGAAAGCGTTAAAATGTCGCAGGTTTCACACAGATGCCGTACAACAGTTGTTCAAAGACCAACCCTCCGTAGTCTATATGAACGGCATTCATCGCTTAGTCTCGCAATGGGGCAAGCGCCTGAATGCTTATGAGAAATAGGCCGCATTCGAATAGTTGTCATACATGTTTGTATCTACTGTAGGAAATTTATGTAAGTACATTTATTACTGTCTCAGCTAATACCATCGAACGGGTTTCATTTGAACGCCCCTTATAGAGTATTCTAGCGACATTCCTTGATTAATACCAAGAATATACGGTATCTACTCGACTCTAATGCGCCATCGAATATCTTGGAGACTAAATTCGGCTGAAAAAAGATTCGATTACATACGGTACTTTCAATGTTTACAGAAGCATATGCTAGGATTATTCCTGTTCTTGGACTATATTGGGGATATAAATGGGATATCCCTGGGATACCCCGATGCTATATGAGTAGATATTAGTTAACTGAGTTTATATGTGGAAGTTAATTCCAGACATATATTAATACGCCTTCCATCGAGAAGAACCAGATCAAGACAGTCTGAGCTGTGCCTCTTCAAAGGGAGTCGCACTAACGGCGGGACAGAACAATCGATTTTCCTATTTGAAATTATTTCCTGTTCAAATTAAGTTATATCTTTTGAATTTGAAAGGCGTCTTTACAATTTAGTACATAAAGAGGTAAGTAGCTCCATTTGTTATCAACCGGGGATATGGGTCGAGTTAATCCCCCCCCCTTTTTTTTTGGTCCTACAGACAGAAACGTTATTTACTGGATCTCGGCGCTAACTGAAAATGCCAGTGGCTGTAAAGGTCGCCAGGAAATGGGGTATAACACAAGGTGTACTCTCCCAGAGCTTTCAATCATGTATTGAGGTCTTAATATGCATGTTATGACAATAAATAAAGTCATTTAACATTTTCTAGCGACAATGATATTATTTGTGATTATGATGTTGAAGATTTTCGTGATGAAGATGATAATTGTAATTTTATTTATAACCTTTTGTCATCTTTGGCATAGGTCTGGATTGCCTAGGCATTTTTATAGTACCATTCCTGCATTTGCCTTGTGAAATTGAGAAATATCCCCCAGAAAACCTAAGTCACGATAGTCGGTCATGGGGTTCGAACCCACGTATTTATCCATGGTTATGAAAACAACAATATATATAATATAAAAGAAATGTATGATATAAAAAATAAAATAAAACATCTTATTTAAGAGGGAATTTATTTTTATGCCGAAATAAAGTTCGAAGTAGAGTTTCTATATTTTGTCTTCTCTCTTTAAATTCTCTATTCAAAGTGAAAGAACGTGTTTCCTTCAACGAATCCCTTTTTCCTTTTTTTTTTCCTGTGTTTTATTTTATTTGTGAAGAAAGAAAGAAAGAAAGAGAGGGAGAGACAGAGAGAGAGAGAGAGAGAGGGAGAGAGAGAGAGAGAGGGAGACAGAGAGAGCAAGAAAATCCCATTGTCTTATAATTCCTCCATTCCAATTCTCAGCCTCAATTTTGTTTCCTTTTTCCAACATCCAAATCACTCCTGTAAAGAAATCCAACACCTAATTTGTTTTCCATTTTAAGGCCGAAAAAAAAAAACAATTTGTGACACAAAAACAGAAGATTAGTAATGTTATTTGAACTAGAAAAAGGAAGAAACTAAGAATAGATAAAGCAGTGCTAGCGTTTATTTCTTGGGTTTATTTACCTTTCTTGCTGCCACATTATTTTTAGAATGAGAGAGAAAAGAAATTGTTTACCTAGAATCCACGTTAAAGTATGTATAGTTGAGCCTTCACATTCACATTCAGGGGATCGCAAAAGTATATATTACAAAAAAAGTGAGGCAGAGACTAGGACTTGGAAAAATTCGGCAAGACCTTTCCTGCGACACCTCAATCACCTTCCTAGTCCTATTAGTTCCCAAGTTACAAATTGTCCTCTATATCCGGAAGCGCCTCTGCGATATGTATGATCTATACGAGTTTGAACTCAACTCATCAAGTCCTTTCCAACAATACATCAACCATCTTCGTAGCCGAAGCATTTCCTAAGTTATAAATACCCCTCTCCTATCTCAGAACGCCCCTGTGATGCGTATGAACTATCCGAGTTTTACCTTGTCTCGCAGAGACCTTTTCAACGCCATTGCAAGCACCTTCATAGCCCTAATAGTTTCTGAGTTGAAAGTTGTCGACAGACGGACAGAGCGGTTATGTGAAACTTCTCAGCACTTGTTGATGAAACGCAAAACTCTTCAAATCTTAATGAACTTTTTGATACTACCGACCTCCCCGACTATATGTAATATTAGCAAAATAAATCAATAAATAAAATAAAATAAATAAATAAATAAAACACATTTAAATATTCACATTAGAGTATTTCAAAGGATTATTTAAATGGAAAGAACTCTTCGTTATATTTGTAAAGCGTAGTAATACACACTTCATTTGCATAAATTTAGGCCCTACATATGTTAATTAGACCCTGGAATAAATAACTGAAATATTTTTCGGTTTCGTCCATTCCTTTTCTACGCGGTTTTTGTTGCCTCCGTAATACGTTTTAATTAAAGAGGTTACCTTGTTTCTAAACCTTCAAAGAAAAGTTAAGGCTATTAATTTTTGTTACCCATTCTCCGTCAGTAACTACAAATCATTGTCTTGTAAAGTTGCTAAAAGCAAAGAAAAGAAATACATTTTGTCAATTTTCGTCTTTACAGACTATAGAAATTACACTGTTTGCTTTGTTTATGTTTATACCACGGTAGTTTTAATAACACTAATAGTTTCACAATGTACTTGTGATGTAACGCGTAAAACAAGATTAAAGAACATCCATATACGTACAAGGTGCGTAAATATGAAACCGGAATTAATGTACAGAAAAGACATAGTGATTGGATGACAATGCTAAGAACTATTTTATTCGAAGTATTAGCCATCGCTAGCGATACATTTCTGCCATCGTTCCGGCAATGTGTGGATGCCAGACCAAAAAAACTGTGCCTCTTGTGCTGCAAACCAGTCATCAAGCCATTTTCGTAAGATGTAAAGCGCTGGTCAGCAAGTGCGTGTCCCATGGATGCAAATAAGTGAAAATCGGAAGGCGCCAAGTCTGGTGAGTAAGACGCAAGCGGAAGGATTTCCCAGCCAAACGTCGTAATCGTTTCCTTTACCAGTTTTGCTTTGTGGGAAGGTTTATTATCGTTAAGCACAATCACTTTATGTTGTCTTTGGTCATATTCTGGTCGTTTTTCACGCAAAGTTTGATGCAAATCGATCATTTGTTGTCGGTAACGTTGGGTATTAACGGTCTCGCCAGGTTTCAGCAGTTTATAATAGATCACTCCCTTCTGATCCCACCAAACACAAAGCATTGTCTTCCGTCCATAGCGATGTCGCCAGTTTTCCTGGAGTTACCCATGATCTTTTACGCTTAGAATTCTCGAAATAGATCCACTTCTCGTCACCAGTCACAATTCGATGGAGAAATGATTTCCTTTTGTACCTGGCGAGCAGAATTTCGCATGTAGTTCAGTTAATGCATGTGGAACCCATTTTCGCACCTTCTGAACCTTACCCATGGCTTTTAAACGTATGGAAACTGCTTCTCGTGTCACATTTAATTGATCCGCGAGTTGTTGCGTTTGAGCGTCATCCTCATCCAACAAAGCTTGTAATTCGCTGTCTGCAAACTTTTTCGGTGGTCTTCCACGTTCTTCGTTTCTCACGTCAAAATCGCCTTTCAAATTTTGTAAACCACACATAGCACTGTGACTTACCAAGAGCATGATCACCGTAAGCTTCGACAAGCATGTGATGCGATTCTGCAGCAGTTTTCTTCAAATGGTAACAAAAAATCAATGCTGTCCGCACATCGTAGTTTGTAGGTACAAGTTGCGCCATGTTAAACGCTATTAAACACTGCACTATGACATGAAACTTGTCTGGTTGTGAGTTGCAAATCGTTATCAGCAGTCAAAACAAGCAAATGGCGCCAAGGACGCAGTTTTACGGTAACCACAGTAACAGCTAACGCCGTCTATGCACAAATTCCGGTTTCATATTTACACACCTGGTAGGGCGAATTTGCCTAATTTCACAGTACATCGTAGTACATCACAAAGTTTTATGACGTTCGTTATCCGTGCAATTACTTTTTATCAGCTATGATTAACCCGTTCGGGTGCCACTATGTGAAGTAAAACTTTTGCGTAGATAAAAAGGTGAATAGACAGATGAGGTATGTGAAATCACTTTCTCTACTTTGGGAGAAACAAATTTTGCAGATTTAGAATTTTTCAAACGTCATGAGTTTCCATGCGTAGCGTAGTAGACACTACACACTCACAGCAGACGATTTCTCCGACAGTGGCGCCACAAGTGATTAAAGCTTATTGGTTACATTTAGCGTTGTAAAAAAAAACCTTTTTTTCCCTGTTAATTTTTTTCATGTTTTCTGTTCTTTTTCATGATTTTTTTTCAAAATGTCGTGCTTTTTTTTTACACAGCAATTGATTTAATGGTTTACGCTGCAGATAATCAATGTAATCAGCAGGATTGGAGTTAAGATTTCAGACATTCATTCCAATTTACTATTGCTTTGTTTCCCTGCAGACTTACGAGGCAAATGATGGGATTATTTATGGATTCACTGCTACATTGCTATACTTCCTATATCTTCACCCTGACAAAGATAAGGAATTAACTAAAGAAAGACATATGGACTGAAGTAATTTGGTATAGTTTGTAATAAAATACTAACAAACCTCCAGGGAATCGAAGAAATATTTTGAATTACAGGAAGAATTTAAGTTCCTAAAGATAATAAAACTTAGAAGATCTTTTCTATAAACTGTAAAACTACGAATTTTTACCAAAATATGCTCTCAATCCGTATATACAACACATTAATTTCTAATTGCGGTATTATTCAAGGAAGATATCTATTCTTGATCATAATTACCGTCTGTAAAAATCAATTAACAATCATTCCCCCCCTCCCCGGGAAATAATCTGCTTCTATTCAAGGGTAGAGATATATGTTCGGGCTTACTAGTACATTGCTTTTGTTTTTGAATGTAATGTTTAAGGCCTTTAGGCAACTTTGGCTGAGGCCAGATGGATGATGATGAGATGAATTGGTGAAATGAAGAAAGTGGGAGGATATGGAAGAACCCCAAGAAAACCAACGCACACGGTATTTGACCACCACAAAGACCACATTGCGTGAGCAGGGATCGATTCTATAATCCCTAGTGCTAGAGATGGAAACAGTGTTCCAGAAACATTTTATGTTACATGCGTATTTCAAAAGAGTTGCATAATTAATACTCTTGTAAACGAGCAACTACATCTAGTTTCCTTCTAACGAGTCTGTTGCAATAGGACTCTGAGAAGTATTATTTCAAAGCATATCATAACTTAGCCACGTCCCGCGGCTCCCCACGCGCTTTCTGGAAAGTATAGGAATAGCTATCGGCACGTAACAGTATGGGGGTCGTTTGAAGAATTGTATTTTAAAATAGGATGGCAACGCTGACAACTGGATGCTTGGGTACAGAGAACAACCACAGTATGTTTCAACTGTGCCGAATATGTATACTCAAAACTTGGTGCACATATTTCGAAATGAATGGAAGTAGTAAATATTTAATTTTCAAAATTGATTGGCAACACAGTCAACTGCGGCCCTGGAAGTATCCTCATCCTCAGGGACAGAACACTCACCATCATAATTCATAATATCTGTGGTTCATATTGTCCATTCGTGACTTTATGTTCTTTCTTGTCTCACAACAAATATTGGTCACAGCTATTGCAATGCAGAGTTGCTATACACAGCTTCGTTCCACTTTGATTTAAGCACCAGGTAGTAGTACTAACTATTCTCTTATACCATAGATTTAGTATTTTCCAAATAACGTGACACTGTATGTAAAATGGCAAAGCCTGACGGCGCTGAACTATTATTTAATTATTAAATCAATGTTAGTAATAATTTATTGATGTTCAAATTATCAATTAATCCTTATCACAGTTATACGTAATCGATAAAACATCACACAACTACATACATGCATTCCCACTGTTTGAATTATCAATGAAAAGTCCTGCAACTGATGCATGGGAACAGTTTGTATCTATTGCGGAATATACACATAGTTCACGAATCTCAGTCTCATGTTTTAGAAATAGAAATTTGTTTTAAAGGTGTTTATAATTGTGAGAAAATTATTATCAAGTCTTCAATAATGCTTTGACAAGGTCAGTGAGAATTAGTCTAACTTTTCTGAGACATCTGAGGAGCTAATTTACAAACACAAAATTACTGTTGCGTTATATCCAAGATCACTTTTTCGTAATTTGATATAGGAATTTACTTTTGGAAACACTGTAAAAGTTGATTACTAGATGGCAGGGTATGACATCCGTTTAAATACTATTAAAGGGACAGACTACTGAACATCTATGCATATTTCTTTCCTCAGTAATAGGGATATAGAAGAAAAAAGAAGAAAAAGGATTGGTATATCTGTAAAACGCTTCACGTGACAGGTAAAATTCCTAAATACTGTACACATATTGTGAACATTAATTTCCGGAAGTGATATAAAAGCGTGTAAATAAAGTCCATTGAAACGAAATATCCCGCAAATGAAACTGGGCCTTTTTTTTGTACTTATTACTGAAAGCAAACCTCCGATTACAGCGTTTACATGTATGTCACAACCCATCACAGCTGCACTCCAAAATCTCTACGTTGTAAAAACTGTACCTCTAAATTGTGAGTACAGAATTCCAATTTTATACACCCAATTTTTGAGAGGCAGTGGTGAACCCAGGTTTGGGCTTAGAGAGGCGGTTCTTTGCCTCCCAGTTATTGGGAGGGAACAGATTAATAGAAACCAAAACGAAGGTAAACTATGAATTTGTGGGTCCGTCACTGCCTCTGAAAAATAGGTAGTATAAAGTACTCCCAATTTTGGGGAATCAGTGACGGGCACAGGGATTTATATTTTACCGATTATTAATATTGATCGTCCATCTTTCACCATATCAACCATCCCCATTTTCAACACGGTTTTCATCAGTGTACTACCAGGGCCTGATCTGTCTAACATCTAGTCCAGAGTAGTAGCCCCTGGGCGAGAAGATTATCATCCATCTGTCCGTCTTTAATATTTGTGACGTGGTAGTGTACGTCATACCCATCTCTTCTTCATCACCGATTAAATTTCTTTACCTAATGTTTATAAGCAAAATTACTTTGATTATAAAAAAATAAAGAATATGAAAATGGTGATAATTCACCCAGACCTTGTACTCTTCCTACTAAAACTCCATTCACCTTATCACTCTCACCCGAAATAAGTGATGTAACCCTTTGACGGGTATTAATCCCCTTCAGGGCTTGCAACATAAAAAAAAAATGCCTATTAAATTTGGGTTAATTATTCCAACTTTTGCCATTTTAGAGTTTTTTGTCGGCCATTTTATCAGGATCTGATGTTTACCAGACTTGAAGTAGCTTGTGGCGCAAGAAAATTTATCCCTAAGAGTCCTTTTATGCTCTTGCGCTTGTACGCGCGTAAAGAGAGAAGCGCAACCACTTGCTCTAAAACAAATGGGCCCAAATTAGTCTATTTATGAAACTGCGTTGAAGTACATCAGCTGTCGCGTACTATAAAACACTGCGTTTGTGTTTTATAGAACGCGAGATGTAATGTTTATGGAAACATTGATAATATATTTTTCTGCCAAAGAAGTCAGTGTTGCAAGGCATTTCACAGTACAGTTGCTCAGAGACTTGATATGATATGCTTTAAACGTATTGGCAACACGCACGTTTTCTTCTTTCTTTTTTTTATCTTCCATCTTCTCGCGCGACAAGAAAACAAAGCTCAATATATATGTAAAGAAACGACTCGCGAAAAGCCTTCCTTCTCGCGTAAGCGTAAAACGCAACAGCAT
This sequence comes from Lepisma saccharinum, assembly GCA_022664845.1. Classification (NCBI taxonomy): domain Eukaryota; kingdom Metazoa; phylum Arthropoda; class Insecta; order Zygentoma; family Lepismatidae; genus Lepisma; species Lepisma saccharinum. Next base: position 22,033 of record JAGDQP010001531.1, read on the forward strand.
AAAATTAGACTTTTCTGTATGGCGTTTCTTTCGCGCGATAAGAAGGTAGCACAAATGGCGCGTTCTGTGAAACAATGGAAGCAAATAGACGCTTTTATACAACTGCGCCCTCATTTTGTGCTATTCCGTTCTGAAAGACAGGCGAGCCATTTGTTTATGTTTCTGGACTGAGTAGAAACATGTGTTGCTCGATACTAAACGAGTTGTCATTTCTTCCGTGACCTCATTTTTACAAATCGTGACTTTAAAATACTGAATATCTTGATAACGTCCTGAAGAGCATGAGCGCTAAATTAGCGACATGCATTATTCTTGTGCACCATATTGCTTTGAATGAATATTTACCCAGAAGAAGGTTCTTATGCTTTTACACTAGCTATATAGATAAGTATTTCCCAACGTTTTAGAATTTGCGACCCAGCTTAATTGTGTTCAAGAATTCCATCAGCAGCTGAAATAATGTTTTCGCCAGAAGAAAATTAGAACATAGACGTCAAATTTGAAATATAATATTGAAATGGTATGATGTATTTAGCACGTGCATGGAGGATAAACAGCAGCAGCACGAGTCGGAAACATCATCTTTACTAGCGACACCTACCTAATGATCCGAAGGTTTGGAATAAAAGGGGCGACAACCAAGAAAACGGCATCATTCTGCTGCGGGAGTGATCACCAGAAAAACTCTCCTATCCGCTATGGGATAGGAGTGCCCTTCGTTCACTTTGCTGTGGAAGTGGACACCTTCCTAACCCGGGTAAGAGAACCTAAGCACCCAATATATCCTATTTACTGTGGGATAGGATTATCCTTGCGGCTCTACTTTGACCTGCTGGGGGTCAAAGTTTCCGAATGAGATATACCAATCCAGATACCAAAGAAGGAACAAAGGATCGTTCCGGACACTGCTTTCATACAAAAGCTCAACATTACAAAGTTAACGGAACGCAGTGGCCCTAACGGAAGTGGTAGCGACCTTAGTTTAGTTGGTAGAGCGTTGGTTTCGCAATCGGTAGGTTCTGGGTTCGATACCACTGGACTAGTATTCTGACTGAGGATTTTCCACGGTTTTTCCCTCTTTCATACTATGAAGAAAACTTCCACTTAGGCTCTTGCCGACTTCTTCCCACATCCTTTACCCTATCCTACCATGACCTGAGCCATAGATGCCTAAAGGTCATAACTATATTCAAAATTCACTAACGAAATAATGTGTCACTATGAAAAAAAATAAACGTCCTCCACAAAAATCAAAACATTTTTTGAGGCATATATATATAAAAAAAAACTCTTATACGAACCAAATACATGTTCTGTTGATGGAGGTTGATGTCTGCAGCACGATGTGACAAAGTTCCTATTAATAGAGTAGTACAGAGTCCCTATTAATAGACAATGTTGCCAGGATGACAAAAATTTATAGAAAACTTTTAAATTTTCAATTTGCTCTCCACCTTTTAAATATGGCCCGTCATACGTTTCATTGTTTTCAGTAATTTTTCAAATGAGACAAATTATTATGTAACTAAAGTATACTATTTAAGTGCCATGGACTATCCTAATATGTTTATTGCCATGGAAACCTAGTGTTTGGCTGTATAATCAAATTGTATTGTCAATTAATCAGCTTTCGTAGTACTTTTCATGATTCGTCATAAAAAAAAACTCAACACTCGTAAAAATATCTCAAGGGCATTGGTCTTCGTAATATACTCCCTCCCCTTCTCTCTCCTACGTCAGCAGACCCTCTGTTTAGATGTTCTTTGGGATTTCCATAGAAACAGAACAGAGGTAATGTCATATCTTAGCTATGAATTAGGGTTGCTCCGGAAGCCAAAGTATTTTATTTTGCTTGAAAATTCACTTCTTCTACTTTTGTATTCAAAATAAACGGTATGCACTGAATAAAACAAGTTAGAGCTGCAATTCTACTGACAATCGCAAAGGCTCCGGTCCCTTAATAGCATTTTAGCCACGGAAGCATTAATTTTGATAACATAGGTTGGCAACTCTGACAACTGCAGTTCTCAAGTACGGGAAAAACCACAGTACTTTTCTATTGTGTCGAATAATGTTCATGCCAATTTTGGTGCAGATAGGACTAATGGAATGGAAGTGAGTTGAAAAACTTAATTTAAAAACAGTCAGTTTGCAGCACTGATATCGTTTCGACACATAGCTTGTCTTGCCAAGACCTTTTCAACATTTCAGCTATGTCTCTATAGCTTGTAGTTCGTGAGATATATTTTCTAAACACTTGTTGGCAACACTGATAAGGTGGTGCTTGGGTACTGAAACACCCACAGTATGTTGCTATTGTGTCAAATAACGTTTATGCCAAGTTTGATGCTGCTATGTCTAAAGTAATGGAAACAATTTGAAAAAAATATAGAAAATAAATTGGCAACACTGGCAAGTGGGATCCCCTCAGTTATTTTCCAATAATGTTTATGCGAAGTTTGGCGCAGCTAGGTATAACAGAATGGAAGCAATTGGAATAATTGATTGTTTTAAAAATTGAAATGGGTTGGTAACACTGGGATACTGCACCAATCAAGACGATTATAGCGAATCTGAGTTAGTCTATCCAATACCTCAGGAATATCTCTACATCTTGTAGTTCCTGAGATTAAATTTCTGAACACGGACGGACACCACGAGTGGGATTATAATGTTCCTTTAGCTATAGCCTCACCATCAATAATATTTGTACCTTTTCTAGAAAAATGGAATGAATATTAAAACAGTTTGATCAAGTCATTTGCATTAAACAGGAAGCTCTTCAGGGGCGGGCAGTTGTGAATCACTGCTAGTGACATCAGGTCTTTATATTTACCAAGTCTATCGACTGGGAGACAGAAGTACAAAACAACCAGCCCTTATCTTCATTAAAAAAAAAAACATCCTTGTATCTGCCTGGTAGGACTGAGGGAAACAACAGGTCAATTCTCTGGCATTATACAGAGCTGCTTCGCGTTTACAGGACCTATCTTTTGAACCAGACCAAGTGAATTAAATAACGTTCTCTTTAATCTTGTGTTCAGCAATTACTTTTTTTTCTTTAATATGTGAAGTGAAGAATTTGAAGCAACTCCTCATAATGGTTCTGTTCTAAAAATTCAACTTTTCCATTTTCAACATCAATTCTTAGAAATTTCAAACATTAGGAAAAAAAAAAATGAAACATGAAGGTCAGACTTTTATGAAAAAGATGTTAATTAAAATATTTTTCTTCCAGTAAGTTCGAGAGATATGAGTTTCTCTTTACAAAAGTGAAATACTTTTTCTCTTTCTTATAGGATTTATTAAAAAAAGAAAAAAAAAGTATGTTGTTTAGTTTCCAGGAAGTTGCTATTACAATGTTAATCTAAATTTTAACTAGATTCGTCTTCTATTGAAATGCATTTCTGGCCTCTTTTAAGCCAGAAACTTCTGCATTTCTACGAAGGCTGATATTTGCTTCCCTAATTTTATATGCATTTTTTAAAATAAAAAAAAATCCTACTTTATGGAAATGGAAGGGCGCATATTTAGAAAGAAAATATCAGCCTTCGTATTTCGTATACGTTAAATATACTATGATATGTAATAGTACAAAAAATCAACTTCAATCCCTTCCGTGCCAAAAAGCACCTGAAAACTGCAATTGTTTCTATTTCGCCAATCATATTTGGATACTGTTTTGACCAGTTCTAGTACGTTTTAGGCTTTTCATACACAGGACTAAAATTATCAAGCAGACGTTAAGGATTTTTTTTTGTTTGAATGTTCTATGATAAACGAGTCCGAAGATATTACATTTTCCATAAACGTCTGCAAGCACATTTAGTGGAATGCGCTGCAATACAAAAGGAGCCGCCATTAATTAACTAGTTGGGATAAAAATAAAATAATACACATTTGGAACTATTCTTATACAAAAGATATACAACTTTTAAAAATTAAAAAATTGAAAGGTTCAAGCAACCAAGCTGGACGATTTCACATGGATTTACCGAAATTACAGTTGCATTTTTGACCAGTGTTTACACTACCTTAGAAGCAAGTACACAACATTTTTATTTTTTCTTATCATCGGAAACAGTGGCATCAAGTAATATACCAAAGTTCATTTCGCTGCGTACTACCGCAAATTAGGAACTGGGGGTGAAAGTTATCAAAAAAGTGTGCATACATTTTGCACGGTTTTGCAATTTTTTGCACAATTACGTGCGAATCAAGTTGAAACAAATTACATATTTGGAAAGGACATTACAACAGCTTTCATTTTACACCTAATTCAACCTCGTATCTATAATATTTTCGGAGATATTAATTATTTTCGGTCTTGAGGCAGATCATCCGAGATGGCGGCTAACCCCTAAATTTTAGACCCCTGTAAAACCGAAACTATGGAACTTAAACATTTAATCTTTGGGGAATCTCACTTTCTCATTCGGCATAATCGCACTGCCAAGTTTCATCAAAATAGAAAATTAATGGCAACTCATTTTTTTTTTATTATTATTGGTCGTTTTAACATGGAATGACCCAACTGCGTATAGTTAAATCGATAATGGAAAATGGTCCTATACTATATTGATAACTATCTGATTTCCCCGCCCGTTGGTGCCGGGTCAATAAAACATGTTAGTAACACGAACATATTTCACTGTATTTAACAATATCTTTCATATGACATTTTCTTCAAATACTGCTCTTTAATTTAAAAATAACATCATATTTAATCTGATTTTAAACATTAGGTATAAATATTTCTTATTTGTAACAATGGATATTTTGAATTTAAAAAATCTAAACAATCAGAATTTGAATTTTAAAAGATTTAAACTATTTATTTAGTACACGCTAGATTATACTAACATATTTATCGTTTAAGCATCACACAATCAAACTTATGTGAATGTCAATGAGAACCTGAAACATTTCTCCACATATTAATGTCATGTCCTCGCTACAGATCCAACAGAACAACTCTTTATAACAGTCTGTATCAAACATCTCTCCCGAGACCAATATTTCTCATCAGCCTCTTATATAAACCTACCAAAATTGTGGTACTACGTTTTATCTCTTAGAAAAATCTATAAACTATTTCAACCATTTCTACTTGGAATAATATAAAAAATATAATCAGTTTCCTTCCACATCAGTAGCATTACAAAAGTATGTAATAATCAAAGCAAGCGCACTTGTCTCATTCACACCTCTTAATGCTACTTCCTGCCGATACAAAGCTTAGTTTCCAGAACAGTACATTTTTTTATACTCCATACATGACCATCAAAGTAATAAGTATGTATACATTATACAGTATGTCCAATTAGTGACTGTTTAAAAGTTACAAAAAAAAATAAACAGAGTGCCCAGGAAGTGTCACTACAAAATACTCTGTTAACTGATCTAGCGCTATAAATTTTTCAAAGCTTTTGCACCTAAACAAATGAAAAACAAATATATTTACCCAAATAAGCCTAATTTAAATGGAATGGAATGGAATTAGTCTAATTCACATTGTTGTTCCAAATAGACCATGGTAATAATGTATTTATTTCATTGTTTTAAACAATGTAACAACCCCTTTTTTTTTACGTTTTCACCCCTTTTGGAGGGTGGTGGCAACCTTTTAACAAGGCAGTTAATCCATTTATAGGTCCTAAGGAACGTGTGTAAAAAAATTTTGTTCGAATCTGTCAAGGGGGTGTAGACAGGGATGTGCTGAAGGGGGCTCGCGCGATCCCTTTGTTAAATATTTATATTTCTTCCGAGCTCTTTTGTTACATTGAGTACTGTTTTGGCAAAAGTTGCCTTCTTTTTACACTCATAGTTTGAGTGTTTTGTCACATTCCTACATCATCCTTGTTTGAAGATTTTTGTTTCCAGGTTTCGATTCTTCCACAGCCGTTAAGGAACAAACTTCACTGAACCGGATACAAATTTTCTCTCACTGATTTTGCTGTATTTCATAACCGGAACTTTTTGAAATTTGAAACGGTAACTTACTTTCTAAAATTCTCAATTAATTTTTCTTTCAAATAATAGACTTTTTGGTCCCCTTCTAATATTTTCCTAACTCCGTATATGCTCATTACGTCATAATATTCATTTGTAGATCAGAGAAGAAAAATATTCTGTAGAAAGCATGTTTTACAGTAACTCTTGCGTAGTAGAGAACTAGTTTTTAATAACAAAGAAACCTTCATAAACTTTCACAGTTAATAACAGGGGTTAAAATCAAATTCTGCAAAAGCTGGTACCATTGTCATATAGAGGACTGAATTATGGTTATTACGTGTGTGTGTGTGTGTGTAGAAAGTAAGTTTTGCAAAAACGGTTCTCGATTGCTTGTTAGGAACATTCGATAAAAAAGAATGTACTTTTGTGTGTTAAGCATGTCCTATAACAGCCATTTTAATCTTCACATGGTTCCCATTAATAAATTTAAGGAAGATACCCATCTGTTCAATTGCTATGCAATAGCATTATCACGATATGTTCACTTTATTTATTCTTATGCGCCAACGACTTTTGAAGGAATTTTGACACCATGTTCTCAACAAAAAGTCCCTTTAGTTACACGCCTTGGTACCAAGTTCGGACGCTTTTCCGATAAAATATTTTGGAGATGGATTTATAGGTGAAGAGACCACAGTACCGCAGGTTCCGTTCCTACACAGAGAAACAGCTGCCTGGCGGACGCTCAGGATAACAAGAGGAGAGATTACCGAACCACAAACGCCGTCCCTCGCAAAGAAACGGTCATTCGTAGGAATCCCTCTCTTGAGGTGCAGGAAAGATAAGGTGGTTTTATCAATGGTCCGACGTGGAACTCCCGCTTAACAAAATTTATCTCCGAGAGAATTCTGGGCCACAGAAACGATCCCTGCTTGAGAGACGGTCAACGGTATGAATACCTCTGCGCCGACTAATTAGGAAAACGGCGCCTTGAGAGAATCCCTCAGACCCTCTAAAGAAGTATTGTATTAAATAACAACAACCAATCAACTTCACGTAGTAACTGTATTCGGTACGTCTGCAGTTCTGTCAAACTGCTGATCACGTTTGCTAACTGCTGATCTGTTTGCTGATCACGTGACTTCTGTAACTAACAGTTCTATGCGCTTACTTGGTCTTCTCTATAGATTTACAGAAATTAAGGACCTTCATTCATTGAGTACGTTCTACAAAACCTTCATCTGCCCTAAAATTGAATATTGCTCCCCAATTTGGAACATGGCTAGTATTTCAAATCTATCTATCTCATATTGATTCTGTTCTGAACTTGTTTCTTGCTATAGTCAAAAGAAGAATACCATCAGTACGTAGCTTAAGCAAACCAGAGTTATTATCCGTTCTTGGTCTCCACGTACCCTCTTCTCGTCGCAAGCTGGCAGATTTAATGTACTTATACAAGATACTTAACGGTAAACTTAGAACTGGAGAGTTGATATCTAAATTTTACTTCCGTGTTCCCTTGCGAATAGCCAGAAATAATAACCTCCTTCATTGTACCACGCCTAGGTTAAGTATACTGCAGCGCTCCTTATTCCATAGACTGGTAATTATGTACAATAACCTTGATTCAAATATTGATATTTTCGGATCTGAAAACACTTTCCATCGAACGCTAAATACCAATATCTGAGCTATTCCTTTTGTGTATTATAATCGTCATGTTTTTGACATCAATTACTGTGTTATGTGTTGCTTAAAATTTAATTTCGTGTTATTTAGTTTGTAGTAATGTTATTTAGTTCGTAGTAATGTTATTTAGTTTCTTGCATTGTTATTTTGTTTCTGTCTAAAATGGCAACTCCAGCTCTAAAGTATGAAACTTTAAATAAATAAATAAAAGTTACAGACTCGGACGGTCATTGCTTTACATAAAATAACTTACATCGGTAATTGATATGCAAGATGTAATAAATTATTGAATAAACATTCTTTGATAATTTGAGCAGTCTGTTCACTCTTGAGTTGTTATTCCTTATTTAACCAGTGAAAGTTATTTGTTTTTCCACGATAATAAAACTGAATTTAGTATCGAAAAAGTGTAAACACATGCGTCATCTCTGGGACTACTCGGTGTAAAAATAGTGCAATGTCACAAATATAAGTAATAAACACTGGATTCGTAAATACATAATTCCTCTGTCACACACAAAAATTTTGAGGATATAAGAAGCTTGTCCTTATATATGCCAGAAGATATTATATAAGACGCCGAGCAGGAGAAAGTGTTCTGCATCCCACGAGAATTTCAATCAATAGAAATGATGCTGAATAGTATTGGAAATTCCTACAGTGTTACCAACCCTTCAGAAAATTTACTAGAAGATAATATACAAAGAAAAAAACGATGTTGAATAGTTGAGTAATATACAAAATTATGTCCAGTTTTGGGTACACTGTGCAAATAATTACACTCTGCCTGTACCAACTGCTAATGTTTCTGATAAGTGTGAATCTAATAATAAAAGGACCTCGAGTTTCATTACCGGTGAGAACATTTCGAACTGCAGGGGTTTTTGAATGTACTATAAAACACAAATACTTTGTATTGTTTTCTAATATGTTTTGCACTCCTTAATACACTTAACAGTCAAGTTCTTTTTTTTCTGTTTAGTAATAAATACAGCCAAGAGAGGGCAGTAAGTTCAATCTTCTTGAAAAGAAAAATGGAGTGAGCAAATTTGACCATAACGACGTCTGTAGCAACGACAGAAAGTTGTAAAAAAGAAATTATCTGCGCACGTATAAAATACGCAAAACAAAATGGTCTTATAAAGACAGTAGTGTTGAGTCACTTAAAACAAGCACTGGCAGTTAAATAATATTTTAAAGTATATTCGCCTATTACTTATAAATCTCAAAAACTTATCTGGGGAGGTACGAAATGAACGTATCTATTACTAAGTGGACCATAGAATAACCAGAGTTTTGTACCGTCTCATGTCGTCTCGTGCAATAAATTCATTAGTCGGCCAGATTGATCAACTCTTCTTTTCGGCAGATATTGCAAAAGTAGTGAATATTACCTCCACCTGCAATCTACATTATCATCTGTAGTACATCTTCAGTAGATCTGTTTACTCTTCATCATCACGGTGGCTGGCCTGGTCACCAATGATCTTTCTACTCACGTTATGGCTTATATTTCATATATTTACCGTATATCATTGCAGCATGTCTAACAAACGCACTGGAAAACATTCACTGCCATTAGTCTTAAATCAAATATCATCTACTCCAACACCTAAGCTTACACCAGTCTCCAAAGTAACCAAACAAGTACGTAATTCAAGACAATCAATACCATCTGGAACAAGATAACGATCCCAATCACTTCGCACTTCCGGCAGTGACAAATCACCTCCGAATAAATGAACTCACACTCTCAGTGTTTCAGATTCCGATTCAGATCAAAACAGTTCATGAATGTATTCATCTCCGATCTGGAAGACCAATCAGCTAACACTACAGCAACTGCACTGGTTCACTCATTCCTGTTAATTCATTTCGAACCTAAAGGGTTCTGAAGGAACCGGGTACCCGGGTACCCGGGTCCAAGATCCGGATCAGGGTACCTGGTTTCAAGATCCGGACCCGGGTTCCCAGTTCCAAGATCCGGACCCAAGGACCGGTTCCAGGATCCGAATCCATGAAACGGTTCCAGGATCCGAATCCGAGAACCGGTTCTAGGATCCGTGTACCTGGTTCCAAGATCCGGATCCGGGTACTCGGTTCAAAAATATCCGGGTAGCAAGAATCCAGATCAAAGTGAGCATCCCTACATGAAACCAAGAGAAAGGTTCATTTGAAGAAATTCCGAAATCTACTTAATTATGAGGCTACAGGCGTTTAAGCCATCGTCACAAATGACGTCATATTTCGACAAGTAATGACGTAAGCGGGGTTGGTCTAGCAAATCACGCTCAAAGTAGTACCCAATACAATTATTTAAATTATGTTTATGATTAGTGAATGTAGCTTAAAGGTAATTTCTATGCTTGCCCTATTAAGCCATTTCATTCTTGGACAATGAAATTCTTGGGTTGCAAAGCCTGTTCATACGGCACTTCCGCAACCAAAAATTGCTTAAATAAATTGCTCGGGTACTACTTTGAGTGGGATTTGCTAAGCCGGCACCGCTTACGTCATTATGTGTTGATAGTATGACGATGCTGCCTTAACTTTGCTCGCCTGTAGCTGCGAAAGTAGGCACAATTTTGAATTTCGTCAAAAAACTTTCTTTCTTGTTTTGATGTGCATAATCGCCTTCTAAAACTTGTACCATTTTCTTTCGAGTACACCCTGCGCTTAAGCGAATACTCTAATATTTTGGGGGGAAATGTTTTGATGTATTTGCTTTATATTTCAAGTAAGTATTCTACTATTTTGTTCATTTATGTTGTGTAATAAAAATTATTTATATATGTTTCTCGAACATTTTACAAATATTTAGTTTTGAAAGTTACGAAAATATTTTAGTTCTACTTTTAATTTTTAAAACCGAAAAATAATTGCGAAGTTTGAAAATCATCATCATCAATCATAATCTTAGTGTTACGAAAAAGCATCAGGTTCTTCAAGACAAGCTAAGTCCTCTCCATTCATGTCGATGTTGTGCTTTCCTCCTTGACTTAGTTTTAACTGTAAGTATCAGGAATTACGCCAGACTCCCAGGTTGTTCTTGAACAACTGCAACTTTAAAATTATACGGTTAAAAATCGATATAAATCCTACAAAAGTATATTTAAACTTTTCTACCTTTCAATTTTGGTTTTCCACCCCCCAAACTGGAAATCCTGGCACAATTCCTGCGTACGATATAACTTCGTTAATACTATCAAGAAGTTGAACTCGTCTTCTTCCTCTTTTTCCCACAACCATACCAATTTCCACCACCCCTCAGTATACAATGTCTTTACCTGTTTCTTACTTTTGTTCGTCATTGTTTCAATTATTGTTAGTTTCTCACTTATTCTCTCCAGGGCACTTTCTTCTGTTTTCAGTTCCTACATTTTAAATACTTCCAATGTTGTTTTTAACACTTTTGTCGAGTCCATGTTCGGGCGCCATTATGTAATACTGTACCCTACACAGAACATTTAATCATTTTTCTGAAACTCTTTGCTTATCGGTCAACAGTAAAAATTATTATTTTTAGTTAATACCTCAACCTCCATTGTTGGTCTCGCCCTTTATTTATTTTTACCTCTTCAGGCCCTCATTTATAATCTACTTGTCAGTTACATGAAGGTAGATTACATACGCGTTCTTTTTTTTTCTTTATTTCCAGTTTTGATGTTGTCTGTAAGTTATTGTAACAGAAATTATCCAGATTGAAATAAATTGGTTATAAAACTATTTCACAAACAAAATTTTTACCTTGTACCAGGGTTGCCACCCATTCCGATTCTGTCGGAACCGTCCAGATTTTCGGTCCGTTGTTTTAGTTTTTGATACTTTTAATAGAGTAGGCATAAAACCACATATACACCCTCCATTCCAAAAGAAACCGAACGTTTTAAAAAAACAAAAAAACAATGTACATTTTGGAACAAATCATTTTTATTAATCAATGTATTCCCCTTCTGCATCGATACACATATTTGCACGCTCCAACAAGTTGTCAAACGACTTCTCCATGTCCTTTATTGGAATGGTCTTTAGGACGGCGGTCGTCGCCTTCTCAATGGCTTCAATCGATGCGTGCCACTTTCCTTTCATCGCCAAATGCAGTTTCGGGAACAGATAGAAATCGCACGGAGCGAGATCTGGTGAATAGGGCGGATGATGCAAACGAATAATGTGATTTTTGACCAAAAATTCAGTTACAAGTCGCGAACGATGTGATGCTGCATTATCGTCCAAAAGAGTCCAACTGCCGATTTCTCGATATTCGGGCCGAATACGACGAATTCTTGCCAGCAAACGCTTCATGACGCCCAAGTAAAACTCTTCAGTGACTGTCTGGCCGGGCTGAACAAATTCTTTGTGGATAATTCCTTTTGAATCGTAGAAACAAATCAGCATCACCTTAACTTTTGACTTCACCAAGCGACTTTTTTTGGGTGGTCCTTCATCCGGCGCTCTCCATTCAGCACTTTGCCGCTTTGTTTCGGGCTCATATTCAAAACACCACGTCTCGTCACCAGTTACAATCGATTTCAAGAAGTTTCGATCCTGCCGAGCACTTTTAACAATGTCTTTGCAATGCGCAATTCGATCAACTTTTTGGTCTTCGGTGAGTTTGTGTGGTACAAACCGCGAATTAACCTTCTTAAGGCCCAAAACTTCGGTCAAAATGCGGTATGCGGTTGTTTGAGGAATGCCTAATTCCATTTCAATAACTTTCACCGACGCTTTTTTGTTATGTTTGATGAATTCACGCACTTTTTCGATGTTTTCTTCCGATAATCCGGTTCTGGGACGGCCTGATCTTTCGTCATCATCCAGCGTCTCTCTACCCGATTTGAATCGCCTGAACCACTCGTAAACTTGCGTACGGGATAGACACTCATCACCATATGCATTTTGTAGCATTTGGTGCGTTTCAGTAAAAGGTTTACCCAGTTTAACACAAAACTCAATTGCAGCTCGTTGTTTGAAACTCATTTTCCGACCGATGTACACAACACACTGACAGTTGAAACGCAATAACTTTGTTGCCGTGCATCCAAATGTCATGACATTTATACCAGTTGTCAATGAGGGACTACGCCATCTACCGGTAAAATATTACAACAGATGGCACTAGTGGTACTATTTGTTTTCAAAAGTTCGGTTTCTTTCGGAATGGAGGGTGTATTATTTCCATGAGACATATAAATATTATTTCACTTTTTTTTTCATTTCTTCTGCTTCTTGAGCACGCAAAGAAAGGTAAAGCAAATGTTTACAAACTAGTTACTCCTCCTCCTATATGTATTTCCTCCAGTTCTTAAACGTAGAAGTTTCACTATAAGATAGAGCCCATATTTAGAATTGTCGGATAACCTTTTATTTTATTTTTGTATTACAAAGTTGCCTCTGCATTTTTATAATTTGTTTGTTACTTTCAAAGATTGTTTTCAGCGTTACTTATCATTTTATATGTATAAGAAAGACCTTTAAGGTAAATTAGTTAATAAAAACTCAAGGCCGAATTCAAAATTAAGTTTATATCTTCTCAAGTAGCTTAGGAAAAAAGCCATTTTTTTTTGTGGCTTAAATTATAAAATTTATCCTAAGGCAATACTCCCGGAACCATCTTTCTTATTGACGAGATTGATAAGAATTTTTTAAAAAACTGGCCAAAATGTATTGGTTAAATAATTATCAATGATATATACCATTTATTTTAGCTAAATCGGTAGTAATTTTAACTTCAGAAGAAGTACAAGATGGCCCTAGAAACCAGGGTTTCCGCCAGGATTTTCAGTTTGTGGGGTGTAAAGTCAAAATTGGGAGGGTGTAAGTGACGTTTTGTACGGCTTCTATCGATTTTTCACAGCATTTTTTTTTAATTCGGGGGGTGTTGTCGAGACTTTGGGGGGGAAATACCCCCCACAGGGGGGTGGGTCTGGTGGAATCACTTCTAGAAACCAATATTAAAGCTTAATCGGTTTCTTTTGTGTGTGTGTGTGTGTGGAATCACCTCCGAACCGACTATGTACTGAAACCCTCATACCCCCTGGAAGATAGCTTGTCCCGATTTTCGTGAACAAGAAAACCCCAGTGTAAAGGCATAATAAAACGAGTTGAAAAATTGTTTACTGCTTTCATTTATCCGTAGCGGTCATTGGTCCATCATGGCTAAGATTAAATTTTAGCAAATTCAGTATTTACGGAAACTGACATATATCTTGAACTATCAGAGGTAAATAGGCCTATACAGGGTGTTAATGTAATGAACCAATAAACTTTGATAGGTGATACTACGCAAAAGAAAGTGGAAGTCTCAGTGAATCGTGTGGAAATTTGGCCGCATTTCGGAGCTACAGGCTTCCAAAAGCGTTGGGAAATGAACTTTAGAGCTTCCTATTTTCAACACCACAAACAGTAGAACTGAGAGGGAAGCGTTCCGTCTCAGTACCGTCTCTTTTGTGTAACTTGGCCTCTACAAGCTGAAATATTTGAAAGTAAGAAATTCATCTGTTCGTCGGTGTTTGTCTATCGGATTTTAAATGCAAGATAGTTGTCTACTAATCTTAGCTTAGTTGTCCTTCATTTATACATGTTTTCCTTTAGTTCACAATGGTTCGTGGTGTCCTCAAATCTTGCAATGTCAATTTAACTCATTTCCCGACGTTATACAATGATACAATTTTGCACAGCGACGTAAGTCGGGTGACAATACAATATTCCATTGTTACTTTCATATATTTCTACATATTTCTAAAGCATATTTTATTTTAATTTTAATATGAACTTGTTTATCCTAAAATAAATACTACCCTGCAATGACGTCACGTTTGACTGGTTGCAGAACGCTTTAGGGTTTGGGTAACAAAACATCAGCTTACAATATATAGAGTAAAGAAAAAGTTCACCGAAATAACTCGAAAAATTAATTTTGAAAAAAAAAAACTTTTTAAAAATATGATTTTCTTACGTAAAATAACAAAATAAAATAATTCGTACCAAGAAAAAAAATAGTTTTGTTTTCAAGAAAATTACTTCTTAAAAAATTATATTTATGCATGACTAAAAAGAAAAGCATGAGGATCGGTCTCACAAACAATCACTTAATAAATTCTTCAATTAGCGCATTCTCATGCTTTTCTTTTTAGTCATGCATAAATATATTTTCTTTTAAATAATTAAATAAAATTATTTTTTTAAAGAAAAGAATGCTTTTAAACAGATTTTTTAAGTATTTTTTTTTAACTTTATTGTCCTTCACAGGTAAAAAATGATCTGGTAACCCTGAATTCACTCACACGGAAACTTCTCTTATTCATGCTCATTTCGTTATTGTTTTTTGAATTTTATTTATGGCCTTTAGTTATCTAAGGCTCATGCCTGGATAGGAAGGGGAAAGGACTCAGGAAGCTGTCGGCCAGGACCTATGTTGAAGATACCACCCCGGCATTTGTCTGATGTGACTGAGGAAATACATGGAAAATCCTCAGTCAGGATGATCGGTCACTGGGGTCGACCCCAATTTTGTCATTGTTGTTGACATTCCTTACTATTTTAAGAAATAGTTACATTATTTGAGATGGGAATCCATACGCAAGGCATATGTTACTGAAACTCTAGAACAGTAAACAGGCATATGTTACTAAATAGCAGAGTAAACTAACTTCATTTTCCTCAGAAGCATCGATTTGATAATATGATATGAAATATCAGTAATCGACAAGTAAATGATTTTTTTTTCCCTTACATTTTAGAAAATAAAGATATTTTCATTAATTCACTTCCATTCTTTTTAACGTAAAAGTATTATTATAGATTAAATTTCATATTTTATTGATGTAATGAAAACCATGATATTAGGTTAAACTTTTCAGGTTTCGAGAACATCCAATTGCCTGTTTGTTCCGCCCTATTACAAAGTAAATACGTACACGACGTTACAGCACTTACAGTTCAGGAGATGGTAGTGGCCTCTAGTGGTGTTAACACGGAACTCTTTGAACAACCCGTCGTACTTAACACAACCTTTTCACATCTCTGTATATGTATTTACTTCGTGGTTCTATATTTTTGTATTACCGTTACAGAACATTATTTCTTTTAGTATTTTATATTTTAAATCATAGAGATATGTCAAAATCAGGTAATCCGATCTACGTAAAAAAAAATCCAGAAACGTAGTCTATAAGTTTATTGGAACTTTTGCGTAAGTAGGTTGCTGTCTGTATTTTATGTATATAGATAGTAATATTTTAAACACTTTTTTACCCACTAACCCAAAATTCGTTTTCTTCTCTATCCCGTTATACAAAAGTACCGCATTACGTCATATTTTATAATTAACACTGTGAACAAGTAACGGTAGCATTGCGTGTTAAGAATTTCTTATCTTTTAAAAGATATCTGGCCATGTAACATGCATACTTAACAATCTCAAAAGTCTAATATGACTTCCAACAATCTTCAGTTCAAATGAGAAGAAATAAAAAAAAAAGATCATTACGAAATAAGAAAATACTGTTGTAATTAAAATCTGTATTTGAAAAGCTTCTTTAATGATTTAAAAGTTCTCAAGGAAGTTAAAATATACATTAACAGTGACAATGTAATCATTCTAACAAGTGAAAGAACGCTTTAAAATGCGGCAAAAGTATCTTTCATTTTGCTCTACATAACAAACACGCTGAAGGTCATATATTCGACCTTGGAAAAAAAATTAACAAGTTCTTTTGTTTTATGCGTTTATAAATGGAATTAAAAATTACGTATTTTTCTGTATATTAGGAATGTTCTTCTGGGAGAGTGTAAGTCGGATGATTCATACCATCATTGAATCAGACGAATTATTCTCTTCATTTCTTATGTAGGGATAAGTGATGCTTTTGTTGTTACATGTGGGGACATGAATAATGTATGTAATGCCGATATTTCTTTTTATTAGTTCTGGCAATTTCAGATCCTAAAAAATGAAGAAAGTGGGATAAAATTATCCTTATTCTCACTTTCTCATTAAGACATGTGTCTAATTAGGCTTCGAGGTAACGTCAAAAAGTTCGCAGACCATGCCTATGTATACAAATATACAGGGTGCACCATAATCTTGGGGAAAAACTTCGGAAGGTGATTCCTGACTTCAAAACAAGTAAAAATGTTCCTTTGAACATCGGTGAAATTCCGCTTCGTTTTGGAGATACAGCGTTTTCAATTTGAGACCCAAAGTCGACGCCTTACAAGAGGAAGAAAATGAATAATTCTCAACAAATCAGATACGACGCATTGAATACAAAAAAATCTCGTTTCGGAAAATTTGTTTGTAACAACATGGTGGATATCAGGAGTGAAAACACGATTTCACTGGTTTGTCAATGTTGCCAACCTGGTATAATGTTTAAATTTTCTAAATAGCATTACGTGGTCTTTGTTGAATATTTATCATCCTCAAATGTCGATAAACAGCATACGTAAAACACACACCACAGTGTTGTAAACTATGGATAAGACAGAAAGATTTTCGCGACTACGTATTTTCCTGATATCTCATCTCGTGTCGTGTCCATGGTTTGCAACACTGTGGTGTGTGGTCTGCGTATGTTATCATAACCAGAGAATGCAAAATATCCAAGTAACTCCAATAAGTGCAATTTTATAAATAATATACTAAGTTGGCAACAATGACAACCCGATGACATCGGGTTTTCGCTTTTCATATACACCATGTTGTAAGAAATAGATTTCCGGAGACGTGATTTTCATTCAATGAGTCTTTTCTGATTTATTCTGAAACATTATTCAGTTTCTTCCCATTATAAGGCGTCGACTTTGTGCTCCAAGTTGGAAATGCTGTATCTCCAAAATGAAGCGGAATTTCACCCAAGTTCATTTGTTTCAATGTCTGGAATCACTTCCCTAAGTTTTTTTTCCTAAGTTTATTTCCCTAAGTTTTTTTTTACACTCTGTAATATATGAAAAAAAGAACATATCTGAGTTATATTTGGCCATCATCTGCTTCGGAGTAGTCCCTTTGCGCAGCGATACAACAGTTTTACCTGGGTTACCAGACGTCCCCCTTCTGGAGAACATGCTCTCCTGGAAAAACACTAAGTTATTTCTTTCCCTTATTAGAAGGCTTCACTTTTCAGTTTCTGGGTGACTTGCGCAGATGCACAAAACGCTTTCTTATCGTAACACCAAGTCTAATGCTGGTCAAATGTTTGCTGTCTCCGTATTGATTGCTGTTTTTTTTTTTCTTTTTTTTTATATATAGAAATGGGAAATATTCTTCATGAATAGGGCCGGTTCCGATCCCGTTTGAACTGGATAAATGGGGTCCTACTGTACAAACACTATTTCTGAGAACTAAACAATACTTTATAGAAATACCACTTACAAGTTAATATACAAAGACGTTCTAAATGCAAATACATTGTTTATATTATGTTCTTTCAGTGCCGGATCTAGAAATTTTCCTATGGGGAGGAAGAGATGAATTTTGCCGCCTTTTCCATCGTCATTTTAACCAAACAACATGACCGGCCGGCGCGACGCCCCCCAAAAATTGTCTCGCATCACGTAGTGTACTTTTGTTATCTTCTCTGGAGCCTGTCGTGGCATCGCTATTAAGAAATCCAGTAAGGCAGTAGACCTGCCTTTCTGACTTGAATCGCAGTTTTGAATTTTAAAGATGAAGGTAAGCAGTGTTCGATTTGTAGCGGGGGATGGTTGGAATTATCCCCCTCTCTGCAAAAAATCTTTTCTAGTACTGTTTACAAATATATACCTCTAACCTGCAAATGGATTATCCCAAAATACCGTATAATACATACTTCACTAATTCTTCCCCCTCTCTGGAAATTGCACAAATCGAACACTGAAGGTAAGTTGTTTGGAATAATATAAAAAAATGTCTTAGCGCGCCAACACGTTTAGGTCAATTTCAATTTAAAAGAAAATTTTACGGTACTTCCTTTTCTTTTTAGAACCTTTTTTTTTTTTTTTTAGCTCCCCCCCCCCCCCCCTTAAACGTATTACCCGGGGCGCTTGTCGCATTTTGCGCCCCCTCTTAGAACCGGCACTGTGTTCTTTTCCATCGAAACGAGCAATAGTATTATTTTTAAAGACATTTCACTTCAAAGAATGGGTAATTTAACGCTCATATTTTGAAAGGAAATTTCACAAATTAATCTTCCGTCAGATATGTTAAAAATCCTTGGTTAAAAATACATACGATTTACCCAACTTAAGAACAATACTCGCATTTTTCGTAGAAATGTAGGTAACTTAGTTCTTTCTTGACACATACCCTGCAAGAACAATAAAAACAATTTTGGCTTCAAATGAGCATATCTTTTTCTAACTGAGCTCCAAGAACTGTAGTTGTTCATACGAAGAACAAAAACTTTTCTTATTGTAATATCAAAATATGATATTAGTGACATCTGTTGGCCTTGTTATACAATGCTTTACCTGAGTCATTAACTGTGTTAACTCTGGTTGACTTTGGTTGAAGAGCAGGAAATTCCTTTCCTACGTTACATGGCGTTGTAAAAACAACACCGAGAAAATCAGTTCAGGAGATTCCTGATATTAAAATAATAATAATAAAAAAGGTATCGACCATCGGCCGAAACAATCATGAATCGGACCGACCACCTTTCAGTAATTCACAAAATGCTTTTGCGGCAGGTCGATATCTCAAATAGACTTCCTTAGCGCCGCGGAACATTTTATAAAAAAGATGTGTGGTTGTATAACAAACAGGAGTAAAATAAATATATTTTAACGGCAGTTTGCTTTATTTATCAATACAAGTGACGACTATCTTTGCTTAGTTAGATAACAGTGATTACGCTTATTATCTGTACCAGGGATTCTGCCAGGATTTTCAATTTAGGAGGTGTAAAGTCAAAATTGGGAGACTTTTTTTTTGTTTGAATTTTATTTATGGCCTTTAGGTCAAGATTGGGAGAGTATAAGTGAAGTTTTGCACTATTTTTTATCGATTTTTTTTACCATCAAATTTTAAAGTTGGGAGATGCGCTCAAGAATTTGAGGATGACACTCCCACAGGGGGGTGGGGGTATGGCAGAATCACTTATCTGTACTCATGCGAAAAGTCGTCTTATTTGTGGTTATTTCGATCCACATTTGCTTAAGATAATTCCTGGGAATCCCTTATCCTTTGGGGAATCCCTTGCGCAACCATTTTCCTTTTTTTTAATATGCATTTCTGGATAGAGCAGGTCAGCGCCCTTCAGTTCTACTGTTAATGGTATTGGAAATATCAAGGTCTAGTGTTCATTTCCCCACCCTTTTGCAGCCTATAGCGCCGAAATCAAGTATTTGTGCACTTTCAATGGTCTATATGTTATTTTTTTCATGTCAAGAATCTCGTCAGCTGGTTTTGTTCGTGTTATTTTGCAACACCCTGTATAACATTACATCCATTTAGGGCTGAAATGCTTGTGGTATTTTCAGAGCCTTCTTCCTGGTTTCCTGTGGGAAGTGTGTTTTATGCATGTTTACAGGTACCAGATTGTCACCACGCACAGCCGGTAGTGACGACAACAGGCACCACCATATTGTTGTGGTTTTTGTGGACAAGCGATCGGAGACCAAGAATTGGCCTTCGTGTTCAGCTAATCAGAACAAATGTCGCGGCTTCGTTTCCGCTCGATTTAAACTGTTGCAGGAATCTTGAGTAACTTGGTTTACGCTTCTAATAAAGTTTTATGCTGTTATCGTCTCAATTCTACTATGTTGTCTTTAATGGTCTTATTTAGTAGCGAAAGGATTTGAAATTAAGTAAGAAAACATTTTTTTTTTTTTTTTCGATCTCAAATAGAACTTTTTTTTTAGTTGTGAACAAGCTGCAACAAATCTGATGTTAGATAAAGAAAGAATTGTTTCTTTTTTCTGCGTGAAGGGAGGAAGGTACCGTTTCTTTTCAAGTTAGTGTAAAGAAGTTATTCTGCCAGAACTTCCTCCTCCTGGGAAGGGAGTGCCACCCCTAAGTTCTCGAGCGCACCCCCACAATTAAATTTTTTAACGGTAAAATGAATCGATAGAAATAGTGCAAAACTTCACTTACACTCTTCCAATTTTGACTTTACACCGCCCCGCCCCCCCAAACTGAAAATACTGGCGGAATCCTTGGTGTAAATAAACGATTTTTAAGCTAGATGGCAGCACCAACTTCGCATATTCAAGGTTACTAGATTTTTTTTATCAGCGGAGGACAGTAAAAATAAAGGCGGAGCCCAACTGTCGATATTTGTTCTTTCACCGGAGAACAACTAAGCTAAGATTGATATACAACTGCGACTACCTTTCACTGAAGATTCGATAAAGAAAAATTGACGAATAGAGAAATTCCTTACTTTCAAATTTCAGTTTTTTAGTGTGTTTTTTTACAGGAGAAATAGGTAAAATTTTACGTTTTTATTCTACGTTCCCATCAAATAACAAAATTTAATGAAAATGAAAAGTGGTCACGAACTGATGAGCCATTTGCTTGATATTTTCATAACAAACGTTTTATTAAAATTAAGAATTAGGAATACAGGAGTACGCATATGGGGTAGTGGGTCTATGTCAGAACACCCACTGGTCAGATCGCCCACTTCTGAAAATGGTCAGAACACCCACAGAAACGGTCAGATCGCCCACCAAAACGGCAAAACATGCAAATTCAGAAATGGTCAGAGCGCCCACCGATCAGAACGGGTCTATGTCAGAACGCCCACTGGTCAGATCGACCACTTCTGAAAATGGTCAGAACGCCCACAGAAACGGTCAGATCGCCCACAGAAACGGCTAAACACGCAAATCCAGAAATGGTCAGAGCGCCCACTGGTCAGAACGCCCACTCGTAAAAATTGCAACAACGTTGGGTCTACGTCAGACGCCCACTGGTCAGATCGCCCACTTCTGAAAATGGTCAGAACGCCCACAGAAACGGTCAGATCGCCCACTTCTGAAAATGGCCAGAACGCCCACAGACACGGTCAGATCGCTCACCAGAACGACAAAATACGCAAATTCAGAAATGGTCAGAGTTCCTACCGGTCAGAACGCCCACCGAAACTCGAAAATAAGTCTTAAAATGAATTTAAGTAAAATAAAAGTAATGTACAATCAGCATGCTGCAAAGAAGGAAATATTGATTCACGGAGAGACAATAGGCATAGTTAATGAGTATGTTTACCCAGAGCAGCTCAAACCAACCTATGCTAAGTTAACGGATGAAATAAATACAAAATGCAAATGGCGTGGAGCTCGCTTGGAAGAACACATTTTATTTTCAAAAGGAAACTACCAATGTGTCTCAAGAGTAAAGTTTATAAGCAATGTCTCTTACCTGTGATGATATACGGCTGTGAAACTTGGACATTGAATGCGCAAACGACTCAAAGATAAAGATTCACAGAAAGAATTATGATAAGATGCATGATAGGAACAACTATGGACGACTAATGTATTACATTGGATTCCCAGAGTAAAAAAAACGACCGAGACGACGTCCAAATGCAAGATGGGTAGATGAAATTAAACGTTTTTCAGGAGCTACATTGATGAGGATAGCAGCTGAGCGAGATTTGTGGAAAGAAAAGTGAGATGCCTTTATCCAGCAGTGGATAGAAAACGGCTGAATATGATAATGGTTCCTTAAATTACGCTTCATATGTGCCTTTCCAAGTTAATTAAATAGAAATTGTACTTAAAAGCTAATACAATGAAACAACATTTATCATGTTTTCATTTGCTCGTTGAAAACAGCTTGAATTTTAAATCATATTTCAACGAATATTTTATTTCGTTCATATTGCTTTAATGTGACGTGTTTCCCTTTTCTACATGATATAGATTTTGCTTCTGATGCGTTTTTCTAAGGCGATATATTACACTTATTGAGAAATACAAATTTAATAATAGGGTCTTTTTGAAACTTACAAAATAATTTTACCGTTTTTAGAATGAAATTTCACCGCTGTGTCCATGATTGTTCAGATAGCCACATTTTTAGAATCGTTTATTAGGGTTTGTGGTAATGGTATTTCCATTTATTTCGCCTTATTTACTATGGCGGGGTTAAGGTCGGTATACTTTCCTTCCACTCAAACATAAATACACATACCAAGCAATTATTATGAGTGCACATAATATAACAACATAATAACACCATAGCAGCTAATTATACTTAGGAAAAGAAACACACGCGAACGCAACATTATCATATAAATAGTATACTCGCTGCTGTAGCCTGGTGGTAGCTTATGTGCACATCCCCGACTGGACTCACTTTAAGACTGGGCGTTCTGACTGGTAGACTTTGTGAATGCTTTACCAGGTTTTTTCCATTGTGTTTGTTCAATATCCATTTAATATCAGTATTAAACTGCAAAAAATTAAAGCATTAATTGTGTACCTTGGTAGGGTTTGTATTTTCTAACCTGTGAGGATCCTGATCATTTTGGTGGGTGTTCTGACCGTTTCTGTGGGCGTTCTGACCATTTTCAGAAGTGGGTGTTCTGACATAGTCCCCGCATATGTCCAATTCGGAACTTTTTAACCTGGTCACTACAGAACGGAGTACATTTCAAGATATTTAGAAAAGAAGGAAGAACAGGATGACAAGATGAAGAAAGGAGAGCACGTTATCCGAAAGGATGACTTCTGGTAACCCTGGTATAGCTCTAACATATTTTTTACCATCGTGCGAAATTTCAATGTTGCTCCTACAAATTCAAGCCTAGAGAGTTCAAACTTTCAAGGAAGAAAGTTCATGACCATTTCAAGAGTTCTATTCGTGCCGATTTCTTGTTCATTGTTGAAAGAGCTCTATTGTTATAGATCTGTATATTCACTACAAGAGTGATTTTTTTTTCAGAAATGAACCAAAAAGAAAAAAAATCGCCACGGATTGAAGTCTTGAAATGTGTTATGAACTTTCTTCTCTAAAAGTTTGAACTCTCTAGCAGTGGCGCATCCAGGATTCTAGTGGCGAAGGGACGCAGGGGGAATAGTCCAGGCCATTTTTTTAAATATATTTTTCCGCTGAATGCATTTTTAAGGATACATTTATTTCCTCTCATTTTGCTAAATTTTATCAAGAAATATAACACCAATATTCCCAAAAAATTGATATTTTTAGATAAATTAGATTTACCTGGAAACAAATCTAAGCTTTTTTCTGAGATAATTGTTGAGATAATGCTATAAATCTTTATGTATGTTTTCTTGAGGAGGGGCGCGTGTCCCCTCTCTGGAACTGCCACTGCTACAACGAAAGAAATACAGTAGATATATACGGAAGGAATGCTGCCATGTAACGTTAAATCATGATTTACACTAATCAATTATCAGAAATCCAAATTAATTCTAAAGATGGCCACTAGATGGTATTGTTTCACTTGTTCCTTTCTTTTTTTGCTTCTTAATCGGAACCAAAGTGTTTGGTGTTCATTTGGTCAATAGATCTGTTGATGAAAATTCTATGTGCATTTTTTTGAGGGGGCGGGAATGTAGTTAGCAAAATTAGTGTTAAAGTACACTATCCTTACAAGGAGACCGTTGATGATATCATATCAAAACCAACTCTGAAATTTGTATACAAGAATGTACGTCCTATAGAGAGGTAATATACAAAAAAAAAGGTGCCAATATTAATTGCGAGGTACCGACATAAGGGCTGGAATATTAATCAAAATGTACAAATAGTGTATTTTTTTATGATTCAACCAACGAAGTCACTTCCGTTTCACTTTCGCCCTGGAGTGAGACACTGCGGAGTTGTAGCGTCACCTACCACACCGCAGCACGCCTCGCCAGGGACGTATTTAATTGGTATGGACCATCGAAATTCTTTTTTTTTTTTTTTTGTAAAATCTATATCAAATAAAAATTTGAATTTCAGGGGTCCATACCCCTAAGTGGTTTGATCACCTTGGTGCTTATGTGGTCAATAGAACTACTTATGAAAATTCTGTGTACCACTTGTAGGGGTTATGCAGCATTCCGTTCTGCGAGGGTTGATCGAAATCTAATCAGTAAAGTAAGTGTTCAGGTGAAAGTACCTTTGGTTTAGTTTCACCACTTTCATCCTCGCATCTTCCATTCGTTCTTACTCACTTTTACCATCACATCATCGATTCGCTCTCACTTTTGTCGATTCGCTCTCATCCTCAATCTTACGTTTTCGCTTCGCTTTTATCCTCATTCACCTCTGGATACAAATCTTCGATTCGCTCTCTCATTCACTTCGACACACACGTTTTCGATTCGCTCTCACTTATTTACTTTCACGCTCACATTTTCGACTCGCTCTCACTCATTCACTTTCACGCTCACATTTTCATGCTTAAGCAAGACAATTATAGCACACAATAATAAACAATCTAACATTTCTAAAAGGATTTGAGTTTTACACTAACTAAGATTTTGAATTGAATTTATTTCTTGATTTTTTGGCATCTTTGGCTCAAGCCTGGATCAGGTATCGGTATGTAGGATCAGGAAGGTATCGGCCAGGGCCTTGTTTAAGATTCAATTCCGGCAATCGCCTGGTGAAACTGAAGGGAAACCCAAGATAATCTAAGTCAAGATGGTTCGAAGTGGAGTTCGTACTTATCTGTGGTGAACCGAAGTCTGCTATGTTACCACCCAGACTTCGGGGCCTGGGGGTTAACGGTGTAGATCGCCCCGCCATCTTGGTTTGACCTTCCCATTGATTTACATGGGAATTGTTTTACTAGTCTTACGTCTCTGAGCAGCGTAATTTTTAACTTCTGTTTTCGCCTAGCATTTCGTTATGTTTTCTTTGACTCATGCTGTTTTATAGAAATGCAATATTTTACACACGAGCAGTATAATTTCCCGTTGACATATTGTGACTTATATGGTAATCTATTAATACTGACATTATACTCACATATTTAAAAAAAAAACTTCACAAACCAAAACTCTACAGGAGTCAAAATAACCACCAAGGCAAACTTCGTGAAAGCAGAACGAATATTCTACTTTTGACAGGCATAAAATTAGTAAAACCATTCCCTCATAAATCAATGGAAAGGTCATACCAAGATGGCGGGGGTGATCTACACCGTTAAGTAGTATATTTTGTAGAATTATAGCCGTATTATTAACCCGAACGGATGAACGGTGTGGTCCACTGTAAGTGAAATCAGTTCCTAAAATGTCTTGGGTTTGCAAACCGGAAACAGTCATTTTTAATTTAGATTTTTTTCTTATACTCCCTATGATTTGAGTTAATACAGGGCTCTTTGCTTCTCTGAGTGATAGTGTAATGAACTACAAAAGAGGACTAAAGTCTCAAGACGATCCTGCGGAAAAAAAAAGTTTAAATTTGAAAGAACTTCCTAACATCAGCAAAGAACAACAAACAACAATGTCATATCTTCCGTGATTATTGTTGTCGAGTTTCCTGTGAGACTGGACATCCACGTATGCAACGATCTCTTCAACTGATAGCAAAATTTAATTAGCTGCCTCCAGCTGCTTCTGTGAAGGTTGACAATGACACCAGGGTTGCCACAATGATTTATTTTCATTAATTCTTCAATTATCTCTAATTTAAATATCATGTTCGGTACTTCCGTACCATCTAACAGTAGTTCATGGCCATCTTTAATGGATAACTAAGGATTAAGTACACAGTACACTGTCTTTTTGATTTTTTTAAATATAAAATTTAATGATTAAGGCTATCCCCTGTCACATCCTCTCCCCAGCTTTATGTTATGATAAATTAAGATGTGTTAGATTAATCCAATTTTTTTCCTAATTCTACTATTACATTTCCTAAATAGAAGGTTGCAACCCTGTCCTGACTAATAATAATAATAATAATAATAATAATAATAATAATAATAATAATATATCGATCGGCCGTAGCTCAGCCGGTAGAGCGTTGACTTAGAAGGCCCTAGAAACAATTCCAGTGGCCTCCCTTCCTGCTTGAGGTTTCTCCTGGGTTTTTACTCAGTTACATCAGACAAATGTCGCGATGGTACCTATAAATTAGGCCCTGGAATTAAAGTATATTTAATCTGCTTATTCTGTCTGAAGGTCTATCCACAAAATTTTCATTCTATAATCTTCACTGTGTTATTCCATTCAGCAAAATTATTTTGAACAATATTTCTACGAAGGTTATGTAATTTTACAAACAGTAACTTCTATCACTTGTCACTTGAAACTCTGGACTCCTCAAATATGGTTCCGAAGAGGAATTAACAACACATCAGTCGAAATCTCTTGTAAATCTTCAAAACCTTTACAGATGGCGAAAAAAAGGTTGTTAAATTATAGTTAATTTTATGTAATATATAAGTACACATTTATTACAAAGTAATTAAAATTTTATTTACAACTGTCAGGATCAACATTTCCTGATTCTATTCTTATCGTCTTTCATTTACAAGTTTTCTTGGAGAACCATTTTACGATCGTTGATAGTGTTCACATTAGATTCATTACTGTATGTTGATGCTCATATGTTACGTAAAAAACAAAACAAAAGAACACAGTTTGTGCGAAGAAAGAAGCGCCAGTTCAAGGCTAATTCTTAACTGAATCATAATAATAATTGCAGAAGGTCATATTAATAATATTCTCATCATAAAACAAGGAAGCAGGTGGAAATGAAGAGATAGTATATAAAAAAAACTATACATTTCGTAAAGTGTGGGAATAACACTTCTTTTATATGAGCTCAAATAAACAGAACACATTTGAGCGTAATCTGGGAAGCAAGATGCTTAAATTTGACCGTTAAAAGGAAGTGAATGTAAGAACTTATGAAATGTACTATCCACTTAGCCCGATTACCATATTTTTTTCTTTTACCATTACCATAATATGGATCCTGTTTCTTTTAATAAAATTTCATACAGTAAAACTTCACTATTCTATTGTGGTTGGCAACCCTGAGGGAAAGAGACCGTTTGGAAAACCGAGATATCATTGAAAGGATAATATTAGAAGAGCTCTTTGAGAGGTAAGTGTTCGGGATGAAATCTGGCTTGATCTTGCTCAAGATAGAATCCTATGACGAACGTTTGTTACTGCGGCGATGAACTTGCGAGTTCTCTAAGTCATAGAATTAGCTATTTTTTTAAACCCGGATATACTGTGATTGTCCAGGCCATGTTTTATATTCGTGATATAAGCTATCAGCGATATAAAGAAATATATTTATTTTTTTGTGAAAAAGTAATTCAAATATGGCACTATATATTTTTTTAAATTTATTTATGGCCTTTTAGATTTTTCAGACTCAGGACAGGACAGGATGAGGGAGACAATGTTGGAAGGTTGTTGGCCAGGACCCAGTTTGTAGGTGCAATCCCGGCATTTGTCTGGTGTGACTGAGGAAAACAGTACAGTAATGGTACAGTGCAGTGGTATATTATTGAATGACATGCACTTATATCTTTATTCAAATCACATAAACACTTACAGTACGGTACTCCATTCATCTAACGAAAGTTTATACGATGAACTAACTACCCTATAGCTTACCATGGCTTACGGAATCTCAACTTCACAGCTGCATTATCATACGTTTGTCAATGGATGTCATCGAGACATAAATAATGGGATATCCAGTAACGTACTTCTTAGCATAACAAGAGCGTTTGCAACTACGGAACTTGACAACCTTGAAAAATGAGAAAAAATGGAATTGGGACTACGCTTACGCTTCCGTGCATTTAAGGAAACTGAACTTTGGAATAAGATCCTTAAAATTGCTCAGGGATCATCACGTTCCGAAGAATCGTCCACCGAAGAATCACATTCAATGCATTAATTCGGGATCCAACTGAAAAAGTAGGTCCTGTCGTCAGGGCCGCCACTAGGTATGGGTCCACCGGGCCCGGGCCACCCTCGAAATTAAAACAAAATTATATTAAAATAAACTATTATAGCTCTCGCTTTTAATCGCGAGGAGTATATTTGGTGAAGACCGTTATATTCTGTTGGCGTCAAGAATTGTCTCTACAAGGATGAAACGATTCTGGACCATTAACTATTGAGCATCCACTCCACAATGATGGGAACTCCAGAATCCTATTACGATTTTGTTTGGATACTGGAGATGATGTTCTCCGAAATAATCTGACTTCTGCTCCAGATAACGCAAAGTCCACCAGTTGGAAGATTCAAAACGAAATCATCGAGGAATGTGGCAATTTCATTGCTAAATCAGTTATAAAAGAAGTGCAGGAAGCAAAATATTTCAGTGTGCTTGCCGACGAAACTGCTGATTTAGCAAAGAAGGATCCGTTTGTTATCTGCCTCCGATGTCAAAGATTGCACCCTGCATGAAAAGTTCTTAACTTTCGTCGACGTTACTGACCGTACAGGAAAGGGTCTTTTCTAATACCATCATTCAGACTCTTACAGACCATGGACTGGATGTGGTGTATATGAGAGGACAAGGAGGATACGATGGGTATAGTGTGATGGGTGGTCGCTTTGGCGGTGTTCAAGCAGAGATGGTCAAGTCATGGGCTTAACTTATCTGTAGTCCACGGTTGTAATCACAGCAGTATTCGAAATGCTTTTGGCATTGCGAATAACGTGACAACTTTCTTTTCTGCTTCAACCATGAGGTCAACAGTTTTGAGGTGCTATGAGGAAGATGAAACAGATGGAAACAAGAAAAAACTGCCTCGGTACTGTCAAACACGGTGCATTTTTTTTCAACTCCTTCCACCAGTAGAAAAATTAACAGAACGAAATGACGACTCAAGCAGCATGGCATCAGTATATCTCAGTGCGCTAACAAAGTGCGACTTTGTCTCTGCTATTGTTATACTGAATGAAATAGCCTCTATTCTCTTAACCACTATCTCAGCAATCACAGACACCTACTTTGGAGTTATTGGGAGCAGTCACATTGGTTAGTAACATCATAAGTCTTCTTTCAAAGAACAGAGACAACGCAGAAGACTTCTTTATCGAAAATAAAGTAAGTATATCGTAATGTTCCTTTAGGAACACCCTGTTGTTTGTGGAAATATAGGTAGAGACAAAGATACACGGGGTATGAGTTTTGCCCATCACCAGTTTTATTATAAAATAATATAAGTTCTTTAGATTAATAAAAAGAGTCTCCCGTACCAAAGTAATTATACAAACTGAAAAGTTATATTATAACTTTTCTGGCTTCTTCTTCTTGGGTGTAGGCCTTGTAGAAGAGAGAAGGATTTGGTATAGCACCAGTCCGCAGCAACTGAGTGCAGGAAGGAAGGTACCAGTCCGACAGCAACTGAGTACCGGATTTTGTGTCAGTCCACAGCAACTGAACACAGGTTCAATTAGGTAGCCCACCTGTCCAACAGCAACAGAGTGAGCAGGATAGGAAACCCTCCAGTCCGACAGCAACTGAGAGAGCGGGTTTAGGAAGCACACCAGTCCGACAGCAACTGAGTGTACAGGTCTTAAGGATAGTACCAGTCCAAGGCAACTGAATACTAGGAAAGAGGAGAGAAGTGATCACCCAGGGAAGTGATGCTTTATATTGGTGTGTCGGTCTTTTATACACCTAAATTTGCTGACTCTGCTGACTCCTCCTTCGTATCGTTGGTAGCTCCATCGGTGGCTTCTTGATGAAACTCCATTTGTCGTCTGCGCTATTTACGTTTCCTCTTGATTGTTTGTGTTGTAACACTTGTATCACACACGTAGTACACACTACTATCTTGTTTATATTTTGATTATGAGCGACACGTGCTGAGCACGTGGCGCGGCACTTGGAACGTTACAATATGAAGAGCTAAATGTTCCTTTGTCAAAACTACGTTTTGCAAATAGGCAGGCACACAGACAAAATCAACCTGCAAGTAACGAAGAGGAGTACTACCTTCGGTCTCTAAGTATTCTGTATTTGGACTATCTTGTGAGTGAATTAAAGGCATTGTTCGATTCTCATCAACGACAATGTATGGACCTTCAGCACTTAATAGCACAGTTCATTAGTGAAGCAGGTTTTGAAGCACTGAAACATGCTGTGAAATTTTATGAAGTGGATGTCAATTTAGAAAGTGTTGTCGAAGGAGAGTTTGAACTCTGGAAAAATTTGTGGTGTGGTAAAGAAAAGAAGGCTCTGCCACGAAATGCGCTGGAAGTTTGCCCCAAGTCTGTATATACCCTAATATTTACACTCTCTTACAAATATTTGCAACCCTCCCAGTAACTACGAGGAGCCCTGAAAGGAGCTTTTCCTGTCTCCACAAACTAAAAAGCATATCTACGTACTGTCATGATGTCAGAGAACCGGCTAAACGGATGTGCTCATTTGGCAATGAACAGAGACATTCCTATTGATGTAAGCGAAGTTGCTAATATGCTGAGAAAAACAAAAAAAACAAAAAAAAAACAAGAAGACTGGATTTTACATTGTAACATATTTTTGTTGAGGCAGTACTTTCCTGGTGCATGCTGGTAGATACATTTTCAGGTAAACCAGAAATATTATATAGGGTAAATAATGTTCTTTCTTATTTTACTAGTATCATTATTTACTCCTGCATTTTGTAAAAAATATTTAACTTATGTAAACAGAGAAAAATATATTAAAAGTTAAATCATGCTTTGAAAATATATTCTACTGATCAGAGTGGTTTTCGAAAATAAATAATTGAAAATGCTCTGAATAATATTTCTTTGTCACACGAGCAGAATATCTTATTATTTTCATCCATAATAATGGAAACCTTGATTTATAATTCACATATTTTGGTGCATGCCTTACTAATGATTTGGGCCTCTCACAAAATAAAATCCTAGTTGCGGTTATGCCTGTCGTTTTAAGATGCTAATATTACGTCTTGTAAACAGCGAGAGACCAGTTGTTTACCTTTGCTGGGTGATTTCAAATCTGCCTTTTGTGCAGAAGGTTCGTCACTATGAATTCAATAGAAAATTCCCCTGCTGTTGCCATTCCTACGAAATAAAAGCATGTTTCTATAGTAACTTGTAAGCTATTTGGCGACACGTCTTCACAAAAACATCATACAATCGAAAATGGTGAAGGGTTCACAGCAAGAGGTGCCGCTGGAGAGATGTGGTGATGGTGAAAAAATTGTAGCAACGTGGTCAGGTGCTTTCAGGAACACGTGACAGACAAGTGTGTAAGAGTTAAGCCGACTGACAACAACAATACCTTCTGGATTTTACCCCATTTTGCCTTATACAGCAAAGGTTGTTATAAAGAAAGATAAAATCGTAAATAGACAGAATAAAAGAAGATTCGTGAAGTTGACCACACCCACAAAAGAAACCCTAAAACAAATATGGTAATTCGTAAGTGCTGCATTAGTACATAAATCACTAACGTTAGTGTTCCATTTCTAAGCGAGATAGAAAAAAAAATGTGACTTGGGGCTATCTTTACGTCAAGTTAGCCCCACCCACAAAGAAATTTTAGACCCATCCTGACCCAACAATCCTGGATTGTTAGTGCATCATTAGTGTACGTTAGTGCGTATGGCATAAACGTTAATGCTCTGTTCGTTAGTGAGATATAAGGAAAAATGTGGGTGGGGCTAACTGGACTACACATAAGGTATTTCTTAGCGCATGTCAATGAAAATATTATGAACCAAAAGTGCCTCGTTAGTGCATATGACACGAATGTTAGTGCTCCATTTCTAAGGGAAATATAGTGACAGAACTGTGGATTAGGATAACTTGAGGACATTTTCTGTTGATTAGGAGTGTAGCACTAGCTTTAGCGTCATATGAGCTAACGAAAAAATTACGAACGATTTATTAGTTTTATGGTAATTTTCGTGCCTATGGCCAATTTGACGGATCTAGTACTATAATAGCTAATGGTCTGACTCAAAACTGAATCAAGCTTACTTTGACAAGCTTACTTTGAATCAAGCAGTCTAGTTTACACGAATCAAGGTTAATTCATCAGATCTGAAGAGACGCCGGTAATAAAAGAGTGGAAGTAGGCGAAGATTAGCTTATGGCGAAACAATCTTGGCACGTAATGGGACTTTACCTCACTGAGATCACTTCAGAAGTGTAAAAAAAAAAAAAAAATCAAGTTCGACCGTTTCTTCGCTTAAGTGCTTGTTCCAACAAGCTTGAATTCAGTTAGTTATAACAATCAAGCCACTTATGTCCTTCCAACAACTTCATTTCATATTTGTTTATTTAATTCAACAGAATATCAAGTTTCAGAAGCTCAAAGCACGAGACTGACAATCTTGTTGTAAGCTGGCGTTACTATCTGGGTACCGTTTCGTACCATACTCTCACACCTTACATGGGAATTTGTGAGACATATTTTTTTAGCTAAAGAAAGTCCCCTTTTTTTCTGTTCCTTTCTTTTACTTACAAGTAATGTACATACAGGGTGTTTTCCCAAAACGTTGCAGATAAATTGAATTTGTTACAATAAAATAAGAAAAACATTTCCTTTGAAGAAAAATCGAAGCACTCACTACAAATCCCAAGCAGCGTACTCACCTGAAAAATGGCGTGTTATTTTGGTCGAAATAAATAAAAATCTCGTCTTTGTTATGAAAGCTATTACGTGACATTTTGGTCTTTTAATTGATGTAATTCTGTCCTGTTTCATCCTCTAGTTTTTGACGACACACTATGATTGTATCTCGTTTTCGATAGCGACTGCGTGATCCTAGCCAATGTGGTTGGAGTGAAACAGTGAACTTGTCGGATTCAGCTGTTTTGTTTGTGTGTGCCGTTGGTTTCTAAAATGAGGTTAAAATGCAAAAGCACCGGGATCAAACGATTGTTTGGGAACAGATTGGTTCATTTATATTTTTTATTTTCAAGAAATACCTACAGGAACAGGCTGTTATTGGAGGAATTTTACATATGTAATTTCGTTTGTGACATTTGCCCATTTCGACGTCTTTCGCATCAATTTTCAACCTAAAGATGACGTCACTTTCACATATGTGTGCTGGTTGGGATATAAACCATCATTGTTGTAAATGACGTCATATCTCCGCAAATAATGACACCAGACCTGGCAACTTAGCAAACCACAAAATTGTATCCGATACACCTGTTTGAGCAAAGTTCATGATTGAGCCAGTACCGTATACAAGCAGGTTTCTCAGCGTTAAAATGTCATTGTTAAATAATTAATATTGCACAGAATAGATAAGCATAGAAATCCCCTATAAACTTCATTCTTCTATCACAAAGTTCGCTCAAATAGATGTATTGGGTACAATCTTTATTACGATTTGCTAAACCGATACATTTTACGTCATTAATTGTTGAGATATGATGTCATTGTTTAACTATACAATTCAACTTTGTTTCAAATATAACTTCAACCTATTTCTGAGTGCTTTTTTTTTCGTCCAAACAGAGAAGTAATCTACGTTCATAACTTTCTGCCCATATCTTTCTTGCTTCCTTTTCTCACCGAGAGATGTCTCTTGAACTGAATAGCTTATTTTCGTATACAGCTTGATAAATTGAAGCTATGATTGGTTCGCACTGTCGTATTTAAGCTAACAGGAAATGCTAAACGGATCACAGAATATTTCAGTTTACCAGTACCTTTGAGAAACTTAAGAGAAAAGCTATTGAACTTAAGAGACATCTGCCGGCGACAAAAGAAAGTTTCTCGAAGTCAGGGAAAAAATGCGTACTCATTTAAGAATAACGGAAAATTCTCTATGTATGGTAATCTGTGCTTGTAAGTTATTTTAGACATATGAGATCAGCTGTAAGTTCAACAAAATTGTACGACTTAATAAAGTTGCTGTTTTATGAATCAGATTAGGTATTGCTATGCTCGAAAAGTCGCTTAAGAGACCAGGAACCACGATGACTCTACAATTCTTTGGTATATAGTAGCTACAGTTCCTGGGATACCATGACACAAGAGTCCCAAAACAATAAAATGGCGGCTACAATTTGCCGAGAGATGGAGAATAAAATGGTGGTACAATTTTTGGGGGAAACCAAGACCAGAATAACTCCACCACAATTCCATAAAACACGAGAACTACCTTAAGGCAACAAACGAGACTACTTGCCCAGCGAGAGCACAAAATTAAGGTTAGTATAAAGCAATGATATATAACGCTAGATGGCAGGACAACCTCCGTATGTCTAATGTATTTTTATCGTTGTAACTTGGATTTGTTTCGTTGTACTTCCGCTGTCGTCTCAGTGCTATGAAGTCCCATCACGTCCCAGTATTGTTTCGCCGAAAGTTAATCTTCGCTACTTCAGGCGCCTCTTGCGATCTGATGAACTAAGTATTAATAACGCTTGGAAAGGGAGCTAGAGGGTCTGATTTCGTGGTCTGGTGAGTATGGCATAGGATTGGTGTGTCAGTGGTCTTCGGATCGATTCCCACACTGGACAACGTTTTTATTTGTTTTAGGAAGTATTTTATTTATTTTTTTTTTCTTATCCTGTCTAGGCTATTTCAACCCTGATTCTTGTAAACTAGACTGCTTGATTAAACTTTTTGGTTTGACTCGCTAAGCTTGCAATAAGTTGTCCCACTCACCAAAGGAAACTTGACTCACTTTTGAGTCAGGTCAAATTTGCGATGTGGGTAACCATTTCAAAGGGTTCTACCAGGTCGATTTTTTAAAATAATATTCGTTCTTGTTCATTGTTGAAATCGCTTGAATATCAATGAAACTCTTTCAACAATCAAGAAAATCGAAAATGAAAAATTGGTACGGATAGAACTCTTGAAATGGTTACATACTTTCTTATCTGAAAATTTGAACTCATTAGGCTTGAATTTATAGTAACGGCATTCCAATATCGTACAACGAAAAAATATGATAGTGCTGTCATCTATTCTTAGATATATCATTGGTTAACGCTAACCTTAAATTGAAGTAGACATCGATTATTTTATTACAATATCCATTAGACTCAAAAACGGAGTGGCCCGGACGTGAATCCAGCCCTTTTGTCTTGAAAGCCTAACGTTACCCAATAGAGAAGAGCACTTGTGCTATTATTATTGGTAGCGTGAGGGTCTTACCCGTCTTCCAAAATTAGCCATTGGGGCACAAGAGACTTGTTATGACCAACATAAAGACAGTGATGAAGTTATACTATAGGGCCTTAACAAATCACATGAAGGGGCCATGTACAGTTTAATAGAAAGTACTTTAATACATTCATATTCTTTTAAGGCACTATTTTTTACTTAATTCTTTGTATTTTGAGACCTGATCAGTACTTTAAAGATTCAAGACTATGAAGGATATTTACCAGTGGGTATTATCTTTCTTTGGTTTCCCGGGTGGACTCTTTGGTTACTAGTCCGCTTCTGGTTAAACTTATGGTTTCCGAAAATGGTAATTTATTTTCCCTACTGAATACTTATCTTAAAACAAACAAACAAAAACTCAAAGGACATTAAAATAGGAAGCGGACTGAAACGATGTAACCGCTTCAAACGTCTTCACGAGTTTCTTATCTTTTCCTTTTTTTTTTTTTTACCTGGACATCATCGTTTCCTTCCACTTCATTGACTGTAAGACAAACTAGTGGGTTTTTTTTTAGACAAAAAAGGAAAAGAAATGTATGTTATGTTGAAGGTCGAGGACGTGAAAGGCCTTCAATTCAAAGACTTTCTGTTGCTGTTGATGGGAGAGAACAGTGGGGATACTTGTCCGCCATGGTTCGTTAGTGACCCTGTATGCTTCTCGAGTTGACCGATAAAATAAAATGAAATGAATGATATCATTCAGTGGAAGAAACGCTTCTTCTTCTTCTTTTTTCCCAGTGCACAAATGAACATGGACAAACAGAACATGATGTGTGTTCTGCCCGAAAATAGGTCCTTAGCCAAAGATCCCTGGGCAAGTTGAACCGGTGGTTTGTCATTGCCTTCTATAGGATGAAGATGACATCCTAGAGACGGGACATACAGTATAATATGGAGTTGAAACCTATTCTATCCCCACCGGGAATCGAACCCAGAACCATTTTATTACAATACAAGGAGCTTTACCACTCAACCACTGTCTATAGTAAAATTAAATAATAATACACCCTATCTCGAATCAATTAACTATTATTCACGATAGTATAAATTATTCAATCCGATAAGTTTGTGAAAGTAAAAGGTTTTGGGGAGTCTTTTACTTTCATCTAATAAATTCATACGTGAATTGTTAAAATATGTTATCTATGTTATGTTTCAAGGAGAATGTTGTATTCTCCTAATTTTTCAAACATTAAAGGTTATTTTAACTGAAAACAGTGATTAACGTTTAATCAATTCTCACCTCCTGATCCATTTAATCGTGTAACAAGAGGATTTTTATTTGAGCGCCATCTAGTAGGTTACTAGTAAATTACCGAATTAATAATAATAATAAAAAAAATACCTGAAGAATTTCAAAGTCGCTGTTTAGCTTTCATATCTACCAGACCTTTCTCTCTGATGGGGAATGTCACCCTTCAAAGTTATCTAGCATACATTCTCAACTTAAAACAAAATACTATTAAAAAAACGACAGAAAAACTGAAAAAAACTTTGCTTACAGCCCTCCCCCACACTTTGGCTTTACACCAGGGATTCCGCCAGGATTTTCAGTTTGGGGGGTGTAAAGTCAACATTGGGAGGGTATAATTGAAGTCTTGCACAATTTCTATCGTTTTTCGCCCCCCCCCCCCAAAAAAAATTGAGGAATATCAAGAATTTGGGGGTGACACAACCACTGCTTTACATCATCGCAAACTGAGAATCTTGGGAGAATCCCTGCTGCTATCCCGACACTCGGAGTTGGACCTAAATGGAAAACGAAGAAGTGTTACAGAAAAGTGGTGAAAGAGCGTCAATGTTGGTGATAAAAAAGAAAACTGGCTGGACATTACTTAACTTCAAATTGTACAGAGTAACTCAAAATGATAGTCAAGGCTTCGATTATGTACTGCGCAAAAAATAATGAGTGTTCGTTGTGTAATTTTGAAAATAGTTTCTCCATGTTTACGCTCCTTGCAGTAGATTCTGTGTTAAGTTCGCTAGCGCTCGCCAGGAGGCAATACTTCAGTGAATTACCATAGCAACGAGCGGAGTGACATTCTCAATTGCCAAACAAAAAAGTCTACAGAGCAGTGCTGGTTCTCAAATTTTTCTTACCTCTTGGTACATTGTTTCGAGTCACCTACGTAACAAATAGGAATAGGGCTCAGTTCATCTAGGGGGCGAAAAGAGGCGGGATTCAATTCACCAAGATAGCAAAACGCAGTGGAACTCCATTCACCTGGTAACAAACAGAAGTTTGACTGAATTCATGAAGGTAACAAAAAGATGTGGGACTCAATTCGTCTAGATAACGGTAAGAAGTTGAACTCAATTCATCTGGTAACGAAAATATATGGGACTCAATTCGCCCAGGTAATGTAAAGAATTGGAACTCAATTCACATGGTAACTAAAATACGTTGGTCTCAATTCACGCAGATACGAAAAGAACTTGAACTCATTTCACCTAGGTAACGAAGCGAAGTGGAACTCAATTCACCTAGGTAATGAAAAGCAGTGAAACTCAATTCACCTAGGTAAGGAAAAGAAGTTGCTCTCAATTCACTTTGGTAACAAAGGGACCTAATTTACCTACGTGACGTAAAGAAGTGGGGTATTGGAACTCAATTCACATACGATTAACGAAAAGATGTTGCACTCAACGAGGTAACGAGATGAAATAGGATTCAATTCACTCAGATACCTAAAACATATGAGGCTCAATTCACCCAGGTAACGAAAAGAAGTAAAATTCAATTCATTTAGGTAACGAAAAAAAAAATGGTACTCAATACAGAATGTCGTTCGGACTGATCCAATCTTCTCCGTAGGTATAGATACTGTGTGTGTGGTCACGGGTTCTAATCCTGAACGGAATAGAGCTTACTTTACCGAAATCTCTAGGTGCTGTCCTTAGAAGCTCACAGGCTAATTTAGGCCGATAACAACAATTCAAAACCATAGAATTTTTCTCACGTGAAAATAGTTTTTTTTTAAATTGAAAAACAGGATCGATTTTGGAAGCTGTACATTAAACGATATGGTGGACTTTTGTGACAGCAACGGCACCAGGACAGTTTGAAATACGAGGTAATTAGATGGACAGAAGAACCCATTTTCCTCTAGCATAACTCACCTGTCAGTCCTAAACGTTTTCACCACATTTTATTCGATTGTCTGTCATTCACCCACGCTGTGTTCTCTGCTTGTTCCTCGCTCCCAGCATCCGCTGTCATCAATGTTTGTCGTCTGAATTTGTAAACTGGAAAAAATTATAGATGAATTAATTACAGTACACTAACATGTCGCAGAAGGATTGCCAGATGCATTTATATTAAATACGCGTACACAGCCTTTGCAATCCTGTACGTAGTTCATGGGGAGATGATTAATTTGGGAATATAAATATTCCAACGATGCGCTGCGAATAAAATTTGTTTACAAAGTACGTAGTATGTATTTGTTCTCAGTCCAGAAAAAAAAACACATTTGTATATCAGGGTATTATTG
This sequence comes from Lepisma saccharinum, assembly GCA_022664845.1. NCBI lineage: Eukaryota > Metazoa > Arthropoda > Insecta > Zygentoma > Lepismatidae > Lepisma > Lepisma saccharinum. Next base: position 61,204 of record JAGDQP010001531.1, read on the forward strand.
GAACGCTTTTCCTTTTGCGTATAATAACATCTGGGAGATCAAGTATCGCTTGGTGAAAAGAGAACAGCAGTAACTCAGTTGGTAGAGCGTTGGCCTCGCATTCGAGGGGTTCTAGATTCGATACTAGTGGCCGACCATCCTGACTGAGGATTTTCTAGGGTTTTGCCTTAGTTACACAAGGCAAATTGTGGTATGGTATCTTCAACTTAGATCCTGGCCGACTCCTTCCAGCATACTTTCCCCTACTCTGTCCCGGCCTGGGTCAAAGATACCTGAAGGCCATACATAACCTCAAATCCTTTGGTGAAAGGGTGCTGTCCCTTGGAGTAGTTTCTCTCGCACCTGAAGACGGTAGATTCGACCTGTTTCTTTAGTTTGACACAAGAACTACAGTACGCAATGACAGGGATTCCGCAATGATTTTCAGTGTGTGGGGGTGTAAAGTCAAAATTGGGAGAGTGTAAGTGGAGTTTTGCACGGTTTCTATCGTTTTTTTACCACAAAGATTTAAAATTGGAGATGCGCTCGAGAAATTCGAGCTAACACACTCATAGGGGAAGGGCTGGCAGAATCACTGAGTAATGATGAAATGTTTACCTTGGCGCAGGGGGCGCCCTTTGAAAGAGCTTTTCCAAAACCGATACGCAATTCCGTTCCTTCGCAATATTCGAAAATATTTACTCCATTTAAATTGCGTAATTATTTAGATGGCGTATAATAAAAAACTTTAACCTGACTTTATCCAATTTATTTAAGTGAATTGGGGCTAGGAAGCAATAAATTATAATGTAAAAAAAAAGAATGTTCTTGTTAAAAAAAAAAGAAAGAGAAACAGAGAAGGTGAAGTGGACAGGAACTGAACCGGGGACAAGTGGCTCACCGATCGGGTGCTATACTTACCATATCTACCTAACTAACTAACTCTATGGCTTATTGAACTCGCAAGTTCATCGCCGCAGTAACAAATGTTCGCCATTGAATTATATCCTGGGCAACATCAAGCCAGTTTTCATCACGAACACCTAATTCTCCAAGATCTCTTGTAATATTGTCCTCCTAACAACGTCTCGGTCTTCCCAATGGTCTCCTTCCATCCGACCTTCCAACCAGAATATAATATAATATTCGTTCCCCCCCATCCGAGCTACATGGCCTGCCCACCTTAGTCGTCGCGATTTCATTATTTTTACAACATCTGGTGAATAATCGTACAGCCCGTGGAGTTCTTCATTATGCAGTCTCCTCCACTCTCCAGTCATCTCGTCGCGTTCCGACCCATATATCTTTCTCAAAACCTTATTTTCAAATACACGTAATTTATGTTCATCTGCTAGGGTCGTACTCCAACTTTAACCGTAAAGTATTATCGGCAGAATAACCGTTCTGTATATTTTCAATTTCAATTTCCTTGATATTAATCGCGGTGTTAGAAGTTTTTGGACTGAATAAAACATGCGTTGCCCGATACTAAATGACTTATTTCTTCCGTGACCTCATTTTTGCTTGTTACGTATGCTCCCAAGTATTTAAATTTGTTTACTTTCTCTATGACCTCATCCCTAATTCTTATGTTTTCATTTCCTTCATTTACTGTGTTTCGGCTTGTTATCATGTATTTTGTTTTATCTATGTTTACCTGTAGACCTATCTCATCGCACGTTTCTACTAAGACATCGGTGTTACTTTGTAGTGCATCTATACCGTCCCTTATTAAATCTACATCATCCGCGTATACAAACAGTTGATTTAAACCATTCAATGATATTCCCTTTTTGTCCCCTTTAATTTTTAAAATCGCATATTCTAATGCGAAGTTAAACAGTAGTGGTGGCAAGGCATCGCCTTGCTTCAATCCGTTGCGAATCTTGAAACTATCTGACATATTATTACCTATCCGTACTCTGCTTATTGGGTCGCTGAGATACATCTTCACTAATTGAACCATTTTTTTCGGAATTCCAAATCGTATCAGGATACTGTATAACTTTTCCCTTTTGATAGAATCATATACTTTCTTAAAACCAATGAATAGCTGGTGAACCGTCCCATTGTATTCCCATTTCTTCTCCAAAATTTGTCTCAAGGCGAAAATCTGGTCCAACGTGGATCTATTTCTTCTAAATCCACACTGGTGATCTTCAATTATTTCATCTACGTATACGTCTACGTAGGTGTGTTAACAGAATATTACTTAATATCTTGTAACAGGTTGGAAGTAACGAGATTCCGCGGTAATTATTACAGTCCGATTTATCGCCTTTCTTGTAAATCAGAACTATTATTGAGGTTTTCCATTCCTTTCTCCATATAGCACTTATCAATTTATGTAGTTCCTTGATTAGTGCCTTTCCTGGTGATTTCAAGTTTTTCAATTTCTTAACCGACATTTCGATCTCGATCTCGCTAGGTTCGGGAATCCAAGGTTCTGCGGTACGGATTTCAAATTCCTCTCTTTGTTCCCCGCTGTGTATATTAAGAAGTTTGTCGAAATAACTTTTCCACACATCGACAATTTTAGTCGGATTCACCTGAAGATCTCCACGTTCATTTCTAATCATTCCTAACCTCGGCTGGTAAACTTTTCTCAACGAGTTTACCCCTTTGTATAGATCTCGTATGTTATTTGTCTTGCCGTTTTCCTTTATCTCCAGAATCTTGTGCGTTAGATATTCTTGCTTTTTGTTTCTGAACCCGCGTGTGGCGTTTCGTTTCGCGTTACTGTAGTGGTTGGCATTTGCTTCGCTTTTACTACTTAGCCATCGTTGCCTGGCTTGTTTTCGTATTTCATGAAGCTTAAGGCATTCTTCATCAAACCAAGGTTTGTGTTTCTGTTGTTTCTTCTCACCTACACGTTCCTCCGCTGCGCTCTTAATTGTTTTACGAATTGCCTCCCACATCTTACTTACATCAATTTCATTATTAATATCTTTAAAATCCACCCCCATGCCGGGACTTGAACCCGGGACCTTCGTCTTTGACTACACTGTTACCCGGTCGTCCCTTACATCCCTATGTTTACGAGGTCCCGAGCGTCATCACTCACCCACAGGGGTTTAGTTATTTTGCTATTTGCTTCAAGTATTTGCGTAGACATGAGTGTTTATTCTTCGACGATTATACAATATTTAAGGTAATCCTTGAACATGTGTGTACACACCTAAATTTCTATGATAAGAACTTACAGAGATATAAGCAAGATTATGTTTCGTTTAGTATAGGGTGGTCCAAATAAACGTCATTAATGTTAGAAAGGCTTCCCACGCAGAGGGCCGGAATAGGCAGGTAGGTGTCCTACTGGCTGGGTGGAAACAACCAAATATTTACACATACCACAATACGCAATCAATACATTTCTTCGTTTTTTTAAGCATTATCACCTCTCGAAAGGTAAGAACTATCGAAAGACCATAGTTCAGTTCGTAGTTAAGTTCATCTTCGCATTCGAAAGTTCCTGGGATCGATCCCCGATCAATCTGGAATATTTCCTAAGAATATAATGATTGGCTTCAAGAAGAAATAATTCTTCTCTATCTACAGTAAGTATCAATGAATGAAAAATGCACAAGATAACCTCATAGTTAAACAATAGTGAGTACCAACTCAGCATATTAGAATAATGGAATGGATTCCCAGAATGAAAATTGACCGACGATTTACAGGAAATCTTGTATCTAAGACTAATTTTAACATTGGATTTCCGATTCAAACAATTATTGAAAATTAACGTATAATTGATGAAATAAAAGTATTTCTGGAATCATCTCAAAACGGATATTAAAATGTTTCTTTATTTTCCATGTGTTGGAATAATCCATTATTATCCATGTGTTAGAATATTCAATTATTTTCCCTGTATTGGAATATTTCATTATTTTTCCTGTATTTTAATCTTCCATTATTTTCCACATATTGTAATCTTCCAATATTTTCCAGGAACTTCATGGAATATTCCCAACATATTCAATACTCTTCGAGGAATATTCCTGGCGTATATTGGGAATATACCAATACTGTCTGGAATTAGGGAAGAAAGTTATTCAGCTAAGTCAGGAAGGATAAAGAAACATGAGGAAGAACGGGGATGGCTTAGTTTATTTTGAAAGACCTGCCGTTCAGGGATGAAGTCCCTTCACAAGTACTCATAAGAGATCTATGAGATACGTTGGTCACATGATTAAGAAGTGACGTCTCTCGGCGAAAACTTTTACGTGAGGTAGCGGCCCTTGTCTAAGAAATGCAAGGAAAACCTTAGAAAACTCGAACCTGCGTGTCTCATCAGTACCAATCCGAAATGAGCGAGTGTAACCAAGAATGATTCTATGGTGTAACCGTTAGACCAAGGGCTAATCGAATTCTCTTGAAGTGGAATTCTGTATTCAACTGATTTTACGGCTTTAACATATTATATCCTTTTAGTTCTAGTCTCTTTGCACAGCTGTGCTCCAATCACCCGGAAAGAGGTGTTCCTACTACTGAGTAAACATGGAAATATGGAAAATCTGCAAGCCTAACATTGACAGAATTGGGGAAGGTAAAGAGGCCGGAGAGGATTCGCTAACGGTGAAACCTTGGCAACCTTCCTCTCACACACATAGATGATTTTATTCTTCACCTGCTTTGAGCAGTGGTGCAACGGATCGCGTATATTGATTTGATTTTGCAGTGTAGCCAAGTGTTGAGATTTACCTCTATTTCGCAGTGACAACTACTTCCGCATTATTAGTTACTGATGATGTCATTTAAAAAAAGACAAAGTGCTGGAAATGGGCGCTAGATCTAGGACAGTGGTTTATCTCGGATTTTCAAATTGGGGTTGAAGACTGAACTTAGAGGGGATGTAAATACATTTAAGTTCATTTTCTGAAGCTCTTCGTCAGGATGGATTTTACAGGAGATATTACGGGTTGGGTGGGTAAAACCTTAACTAGGGTAGAGTCACACACTGAACATTGAAAGCTGGTTTTATGATCATTTCTTAACGTTATCCAATTCTTCTCTTTGAACTCGGATTTAGTTTATGTTGAGAATAGAGTTTTAAATTATTCGTTCAAGCCTTAGGTTTTCCTTACAAGTCTACATTGCAGGGTGCAAAATTATCAGATGTACAGGGAGAGATTCCCTCATCGAAAATTTTGAGATCAGTTATTCCTTCCTAACTGGCGGTTTCCTGTGGGGAGCTGAGCTGAAACCAGGTCACTATTGGTGACGCGGTGATCCGAACATAGCCGACCCGAAGACCCGGTCTTGACCTGTATGACTCGGGACCCAGGACCCACCAGATTGACTTAACTCGGTGACCCGAAGATCGAATCTAGACCCAATTTACCCGATGGCCAAATCTTGCCGCGGTTGACTGTAGTTTGAATCAATCAATATTGTAATTTATGATATTCCGTGAGAAGTGACCATATGTACGGGAACTTTCCGGTCGTTCTCTGGACAGTAACACCCGTGTTCCTGTCACTCCAGAAAGAACTGAGCTTCGCCTTCCGGGTCAGCGGGTTAAAATTGGATCACTGGATCGGACGGAATTCCAAGCATTGATTCTGTGATTCAGTTCAAAACCTGTCCCGATTGACCAGGAGATTCATTTCAGCTGTAGTGCGGAGAAAATTGTGTTAATTTTATTATTGTTCTTTGATTTCGATAGCTTTAGATGAGGGAGATATAAAATATCTCTTGTACTTGCTAGGTTCAAGAGATAAACATATTTTCACAACCCTCTTGCATAACTTTAAAAACGTCTCCGCTCTATCAATTAACGACGTAGGTCTTTAAACATCGGGAATTTATCACGTTCTTTGTGGATGCGAGTAAGCCTATATTGGACAGGCTGGACTATCGAAGTTTGCTGCAAAGAATATGTAAATTATGTAAAAGACATGGACTAGACAGAGAAATCAAAACTACCAGAACGTGTTGAAAACGAAGAACACAACACCTCATTTCCCAACATCACCGTCCTGACACTGAAATAGGAGAGTACGGAAAGAAATCGATAGCCATTTTGGAGGAAGGAAGCAAGGCATAAGCTATCTACACAGTCAAACAAAGCTCTCTATCATAAAAAAAGCTCTCTCTCTCTCTCTCTCTCTCTGATGCGTAAGTCAGTTGGCTATCTAAGCCCAATCACAGAAATAGATTTTACAAAGATCTTTCAGCCAATCATAAAGATGCATTTTCAAAACAATCATAGACGCAGCTTTCAATCATTAACTTTAAGATGAGAATCACTGGTGATATCAAAACGTTACACAGCGTACATCTTACGTCGTTGATAACCCTCTAACAATTATATAGAAAAAAAATATATATCTTCAGGAGGAGGTACGTACAATCCTAAATTGTATTATTTTTAAGCAGAGACCTTGGTATCTTAGCTAGCAGAAAATCAGTCATTTTTAAGAATAGCCTGATGCCTTACCTCAAACACAAGTTTCAAAGTATTTGAGGTAAGGCATCAATGTCAGTTAGACAAACAAATAAAAGAATTCAATAAAAAGGAAAATAAATAGAGCCAGTTATCTAAGAAACACATTCATATTTTCATTTGTAAAAATTGCATTCAGTTGGTTTAACGTAGGTGAAAGCACGTGCGATATCTATAAGAGGGTAATGGTATGGATTATTTAATTTATATCAATTAATTGTATAAGTGTTAATATTCACATTTTTTTCTCTCACCTTCATGTATTTCCTTTTCACTCACTCAAGTTTCACGTCATTGCTTCGTCCTTACCCCTACTTATTCTAATTTTCACATCTTCACTTCCTCCTTACTCTCACTCTTATGTCTTTACTTTTCGTTCTGACTTACTCACCTTCACTCTTACGGAGTTACTCCTTCGTCACTCGCACCTACCCAACTCTTTCGTCTTTACATTCCTTCCCCTTTCCTAACCCTCACTCTCACAGTTTTACTTTCTCCTCACCCTTACCTGCCTCATTACCTTTTCTTCCCCTTTAGTCACCGTCACTTTCACGAATTCACTTCTTCTTCCCTCGTACCTAACCTCACTCTTTTATCTTTACAATCTTTCCCCTTTACTAACCCTCACTCTCACAGAGTTACTTCCTCCTCACTCTTACCTGCCTCTCTCTAACATCTTTACCTTTCCTTCCCATTTAGTCACCCTCACTCTCACGAATTCACTTCTTCCTCAGTCTCACCTACCCTCACTCGTACGTCTTTAACATTCCTTTCCTCTTACTAACCCTCACTCTCACTGGTTTACTTCTTTCTCACCCTCACCTACCCTCGCTCTTACATTTTATTTTTTTCTTCTCTCTTACTCACCCTCACTCTTACGGATTTACTCCTTCTTCACCCTTGACTACCCTCACTCTTACGTCTTTACATTCCTTCTCCCTTACTCACTCTCACTGATTTACTTCTTCCTCACCCTTATCTACCCTCTATCTTACGTTTCAATTTTTGCTTCCCCCTTACTTAACCCCACTCTCACGGATTTACTTATTCCTCATCTTTATCTACTCTCACTCCTAAGTCTTTACCTGCCCCTCACCCTAACTTTCATATATTTACTTGTCTCCCTTCCTCACTAACTTCACCCTTACGTTTTCACTCCCATTCTTCCTCATTCGTTCTTAATCACACACTTTCCTAAGGTCCTACGTTTCAATTACGACCTCGCTCTTACTCATCCCCACGTTGAAACTTGGCCTTCGCCCCTCAGTCACCCTTACTTTCACACGACAAGGATGAGGGTACGTCAGGGTAGAAGAACCATGAGTTTTATCACCTATGATTATTTCACGTAATCCCTGGATGATTTTGTTATCATTAGCCACATATTTCTCACTGTCATACTAATCTTTCTAATGTACATTAACACTTTTTCTTAATGACTCAACTACTTCTTTTAAATTAAGTTATAAGAGTGCTTACACAACTAACTACGAGAAGAAACTCGTTTGACTCACAGAAAGTTAAAGTGATTATGACATCGTTTTAAACTTTCTGAACAAAGTTTTCCTGATATATATGTCTTCTCATAATTGACATACTTAGCGTTTTATTCGTGTGAGGAAGAGAGAGAGAAAGAGAGAGCACGGAGCTACTTCCTTTTCTTTTCTGCAACGATTCTCTTTCTTTTCAAACCTAGAATTATTCTTTCGTGTCCTTTTTTTCGGAAAGTTTGCTAGAGCATAATCTAGAAAAGGTTTGAGTAAGCATTTTAATTTTCTCCTTACCTATCTTCTTCCACAAATTTCTTTTTTTTTTAACTTCTTTATTTTTTTTACGTTCCCCTTATCATTCTTTATATCCATTTTCATTTCTTCTTTCCACCTTTTGTTTTTGACACATTTTGCAGAAAACTATCTCCAGCCCAGTAAGAGGATGTTCGTAATATCACAAGGATCGCTGTAAGAGAATGGTTTACCACGCGAAATCGATGAGAAACGTTGAGATTGTTCGAGACAGTGTAATAACTTACAACTGACCTACCCTGGAGAACAGAGAAGTGTCAAAGGATATAGCTCTATATTTCGCACAAGTGGTGAAGCTTTCAAGGTCGAGAATAACCAAAGATGAAAGTTTCAGTCGTTTCCAACAGAATGGTAACAGTTGGAAATAAGTGTGGAAAAACTGGGAAAAGAAATAAAAATCGAGGATAGGAGTGGAAAAAAAGAGACAATCTATAAAACATGAATCTTTTCTCTGGATTAATGAACAAAAAGTTCAGAAAAATATATTTTGTATGGAACATTGTGTTATACGGAGTCAATAGGTGGATTGTAGTAATGAAAGACAATTGAAAGCCTTTGAATTTTGGACATGAAGCAGAATGGATAAAGATCGATTTAAAATAGAAGCTTCTTAATGAGGAAGTGTTTTCGAAAGTAGGTGAGAGACGAACAATACTGGAGACAATAAGAAATTAGGACATTGATTAAGCTAATGTCAATATAAGAATGGACTGGTGTCACTTCTCTTGTGTTGCTATGACAACCACACAGAATTGTCGGAACAGGCAAGACTCATGGACAAAAACTATGAACAGACAAGACTTATGGAAAGTGTTACGGACAGACAAGAAATACGAACAGGAAACTCATCGAAATAACTATGAACAGACAAGGCCCATCGACAGAACTATGAACAGACAAGGCTCATCGACAGAACTATGAACAGACAAGACTCATCGACAGAACTATGAACAGACAAGACTCATCGAAATAACTATGAACAAACAAGACTCATCGAAATAACTATGAACAGACAAGACTCATCGACAGAACTATGAACAGACAAGACTCATCGAAATAACTATGAACAGACAAGACTCATCGA
>JAGDQP010001531.1:70529-84792 GCA_022664845.1 Lepisma saccharinum
ACAGACAAGACTCATCGAAATAACTATGAACAGACAAGACTCATCGAAATAACTATGGACAGACAAGACTCATCGAAATAACTATGAGCAGACAAGACTCATCGACAGAACTATGAACAGACAAGACTCACTTAAAGAACAACGAACAAGTCAGACTGATCGAAATCATTATGAACAGGCAAAACTCATGACAAGAATTATAACACAGGCAAGACTCTTGAAAACAACTACGAATAGGCAAGACTGATCGAAATAACTACGAAGTCTGTCACAAAATTATACTTTTTAAAAATATTTTTACTCAGAAGACATTTATCCTTGTAGCAGATATGCCTACACAGTTTGTTTAGATAGAGAATTGTGTGATTGGTATGATAACAAACAAAGATGACACCACAGTCAAAAAGTCCATTGAAGGCGTGGTTAAAGAAAAATGCGGAAATACATGGGCGCGAGTTTATAACAGTACCATGAAAGAAAATAGTATACAAAGACAAAAGAACTCAGGTTTCGGCAAAATTCAAAATATAGAAAGCAATCTGGCCTTGATATGGTATTTTTACCATCTTAAAATAAGATACCCGTGAATGAGCAATCCCAGATTTCATGATTTTATGATTTCATGATTCATATAAATAAATAATAACCACAGGCGTTATAGACTGCTAGGTCCTAAGCCTGTCCCAACACCATCGGAGGCGTGTGGTCAGCATTGCGCGCCACCTGGCCACGAACAGGCGTATTTGGGGCTTTCTAGACCGAATTTCATGGTTCACTTTGGATAAAATTAATCCATTACGAAGTTTGCATTTCTTTTAGGGTCACATAGCGCTTTTTATAGCTGGAACCTTCTTATAATTAAAAAGAGAGTATATTTGAATGCATTCCGTTCATGTGTTATTGCATTTCCTCTTTACCTTTGCGGTAGTCATGGTAAGTGAAAGGCAAGGTTAAATGATACAGTTGAGAGAAGACAAACCGGTTGTAAAAAAAAGCCCACGCTTCCACTTTTGATTGAAATATTGCCCCAAAGTTTTCCTTCAAGTACACAGACATTACGTCCAAGTTCAATGCTAAGAATTGTTGAATGATATTTTTTAACAGGAAAGATTTCTCATACTGCCTTCCGGAAAATACGTAACACATACAAAAATAAATATGATAGAGGATAACATTATTGAAATGAGCTGTAAGAGTACTATGGTTTACGCCCGTTCCTATACGAGAAAACCCCTTATATTCGTCACCGCTGAACTTAGACAAATAATTTGAAGCGGAGGCTATTCGGGAGACATAGCTTATAAGTTACCGCCCGACTTAAGCATCGAGCATCGTATTTGAATGATCAATGTTTCGTTGGAAATATTGCGGCGAGACCTTTCGAACAACACCTCAACCACCTTTCTAGCCTTTGTAGTTCCTAGTTGGCAATTGCCCTCAACCCCGTATCTCGGGTCGCCTGAGATCTGAATTATCTATACGGGTTTGCTGAAACCTTTCCAACTATACCTTCATAGCCCTAGTAGTTCATAAGTTATAAATTTTCTCCTATCTCTGACATCGTTATTTGCAATGCGTATAATCTATAAGAGTTTGAGCTCGTCTCGTCGGGACCTCTCCAACGACACATCAATCAACTTTCTAAACCCTAGTAGTTCTGAGTTAAAAGTTGTTAACAGACGGATAAGGCGGTTGTATAAGGTTCCAGAGCACTTACTGCTGAAGACTAAAACGTGGTAAAATTGATGGTGTAAAGGTCCTTCAGTAAAATATTTTTTTTTAAAAGTTATTGGTGTATAGTACTAGAAATGAACCAAATTCTCAAAATGTGTAAAGAGCTCTCCATTAGATGATCTGAAAGCAGGAAAAGAAAAAGCTCTAAAAGGGCCTTCAAAATACACTAAATAAAAGTAAATATCAACTGCTCGGTAACTGCACACTATCACCGCAGATAATTTTGATAACCCTTTCTCACATATACATGGCCTGAGAGAAAAATTGCTGAATTTTAGTCTAGATAATCCGGAGAGGCGAAATTTAGCAAGACTCTGCACCACACACAAGATTTTCTATACCAGGCTACGTACAGGTTTGTTGCTCAGCCATGACCAATCTGTACAGCCGCTAATAGACGGAAAATCATGTCTACCCCTCGTTAGCACTTGCAGGATACTGAAAATCCTTTTCATACAATTTCAAATAGTTTTGTACGGATACTACACAGTCCCACTCCTGTGTACGATCCTTACGATCTATACGATCCCACAAACTACAAACTACGTGAACGCATTTTCCTTCTGCGTAGTAAAAACTAACTGTAGAATGATTGGTGATAGCACGTAGTGGCTGAGAAGCAATTACCGTGTATTTCAAACAAAAAAACTGTTTGTGATAATGGCCACCGAGTAAATAAAGTGAAAATAGTCACTTTGTGCACGGTAGTGAAGAAGTGAACTGTTTGTGAACTCAGCAGAATGTGCCTCTCTGATATCTAGTTTTCTAATTAAGACATTTGAAGGTAAGTTTGTTTGTTTGGTTTGTATACATTTGGATTCTGCAAAACAACTTTTTATATTTATTTCTACAACGATCTGTGGCATGTGCTATGTAATTCAATATGGTGTGGAATTGGTTAAAGAAAATTTGGGGTGGGTACCTCAGAAGGGCGCATAGAAAGTACAGGTTATGTTTACGTATGCCCATGTTTACGTACGTTTCCAAAAATTCTAGAATCCCGTTCAAAATGTACAAGGTGTAGTGCAGAAAATCTAGACCACCTTCAAGAAAACCAGGAGCACGGACAAGAAATTCTAGACCACCGCTTAAAAAAAATCAAAGGTTCAGTCTAGAAAATCTAGACTCTCATCAAGGAAACAAGGCGCATGACCAAGAAAATCTAGACAACAGCTAAAGAAATCAAAGTTTAAGCCTAGAAAATCTAGATTACTGTCGAGAATACCAAGAGTATAGACAAGAAATTCTAGACCACCGACCATGGAAATCAAAGGTATGACCTAGAAAATCTAGACCACCGTTATGAGAATCTAGAACCCCACCCTGTCAGTTCTGTACCAAACATACGTACAGGTACATCTGCGCTATCGTTGTTACCTTGGTACTGTTCCTTCCAACACAGTACAGAAAATCTTGAGCCCCCACACAGAATGCAGTCCTCCTGCCGTGGCATGTGCAGTGCCAGGAAAGCCGCCTGTAACCGGAGTCTACGTTTTTTCCTTCTAAATGCAGTCAATTTTTCTCTGCGTGGCACATATACATGGAAATTCTATCCAGCATATCAGAATCATCCTCAAGAACTAACACAATGGCATTTGAGATGGTAGAACGTTGAGATAGTCGTATCCAGGACAGACTATAAAAGATGTGACCAATAGTAACAAACAGTAGTGGCCGGTGGTTGTTTTCTCTGAACGTTGCACTCAGATATTTCCGCGTAGTATGAGCCTGAGTTCCCTAAAACCCTTAAAAATTAAATTCAAATTCAGATATTTCCGCAGAATTTCTAGTTTGCGGGGGATTATTGATAATTTTCAGGGTCGTTAAGGAAAGTTGACAATAGTGACTATAGATAGATAGGTAGATAGATAGATAAATAGAGTTATAGAGTGGTTTGAAACACATTTTCGGCCATAATAGGACAATCACTTTACCAATTCCAACTAAAATTGGTATGTTGAAGGTTTAAATGGAATAGTATGACATGAACTATTATTATTATTATTATTATTATTATTATTATTATTATTATTATTATTATTATTATTATTATTATTATTATTATTATTAGGACAGCTCTCTCATATAATTTAATTATATCATAATTAAATAATTATAAGTGTAAATGTTAATCCCCATCACGGTTCCTTCATGGTAAATAGCTTGGCAACACTGACTATTGGGGTGTTGTACCCCACATGCCCCCCCTAGGGCATTGATGAATTGCATGCTAAATGTGGTGTATGCGTTACACGGTATAGAAGCCTTTACGGAAATTAATTTGTAGAATAACAATGGAAATTCGGGTACTTGGGGTTCTTGAAACCCCTACAGTCGTTTCCTCTAGTATATCGAGGAATAATCATGATAGGTTTGGTGCAGATGCATTGAATGGTATAAAACGCTTTTTTAAAATTGAATTTCACAACTGGGATGCTTTGGGGGCTGGGGACCCCCCAACAGTCGTGTTTGTAGTATATTGAGAAGTATTCATGTTGCATTTATTGGGGATACGTTGAACGGTTTAATAGCTTTTGCAGAACAAACAAAGAAACAAACAAACATTCACTTTATACATGACATGGTCCAGCTAGACGTATTAAGTTCGTCAAATTCTCACCAGGGGGAAGGATGTTGCTAAACCATACTGTCAGCTACCGAAAGCGCACGTTAATAGGAGAAATATAATCATTTTATTCGATATAAAATTATTATTAGAGTCTATTATAATGTTTAATATTATTATTTTCAGGCAAATGGGAAGTGTAGTGACCAAAATCAGTGTTTGAACTCTCGACTTTGATCTTCAGTGATTTTCAAATCTCCTTTTACTGAAGGTAAGTAAAAAGAACTTTAATATTTTGAGTGGACTTCTGAAATTCAAATAGTTACCTAAATAGTCTCGTGTTTTTTTTTTCGTAAGACTTTCGGAACAATTGATCTAATTAATTGAAGATCGTAAGTAAATTTGAACCGTGTGACTCGTTTGAACGACTCCCGCGAACCGTTAAATCTTAATTTAACGGTTCGCGGTCAGGAGTCGTTCAAACGAGTCACTAGCACGAACTCTTACTCCACCTAGTGATAACAGCATGTACTTTTACTGCTTGTCATATGTTTGGGCATCTTCACGGTGTGATGATTACGACTACTAGTAAACTCTTTGTCATCTTATTTAATTACACCATAGATTAGCACCACAACGAACTTGGTTCCACATAAGGAAAATAGATTTAAATTTTTAATTAAACGAAATTAGCATTACTGTTGATATGTTTATAGACAAATATTTTCATTTTCCCAATAAAGGGCCTTGGTTATATAGAGCAATAATGACTTATTACTGTCAATCTTAATTGAGGCTCATAAAACGTTCATGTAGATTTTAGCAAAAGGATTTTGGAGGGCCAAATCAAACTTTACGTACGCCACGCATTCTTACGATCATTTTTCTGTCAGATCTCACTAACTGGGGTCTCCCCACAAATTATCTTCCCCACTTAGAATTTTTAAGGTTAAAAATCGACAGAAATCTAGCAGTCTACCTACACCCTTTCAATATTGACTGTACTCCCCAAATACTGAAAATCCTAGCAACATCCTTGATCAACAATTAAACCTTGAGCGAAGGGATGAAGATGATATTGGCTCTGTGAAGAAATTGGTAAAATAAAGTAAACTGGGATGAAGATAGGATAATAATTAATAGTGAATATAACAGTCCTTTGTCGGACATTAACCTGTAAACATTTGTACAGAATTTTGGCCCATGAAGCTTACAATATGAACTCTAAAATAGCATACAACAACAATATTTTACATCAGATAAAACTTTCAGCACCGTAATACAGTTTGTAATGGATCTTGGTAGTAGTCATCTTAACTTCTTTTAATTCACCGTCAAGCTTAATATAAGTTGCCCGTAAGTCGCCGACTAGCTCAGATGTTACCATATCCATTGCGTTGCTGTAGTAATTCTCCCATGTCATCTACCGATATAAACATGTCAAGGTATTAAATGCCAATGTGCCCCTGAGTACCCAGGACTTATCCGCTGCACTGGGCAGGACGACACTTGGTTATTACGACACCGGCCTATTGTGTTCACTACAGAGGTGCCGCACAAGCAAAGAAAAGAAGACGTAAACAATTTTGCAGAGATTTAATAACTCCGTACAATTCCTACTGACAAGATCTTTTTGCTAGTCACAGGTGACTAGCACCCTCCAGAGGGTTACGCCCTCTTCATCGGGATGAGCAATTGGGTGGGAGTGGATGTTGGGAAAAGGTGGATGGGCTATAGGTTGTTAGGATAAATCTAAATCTTATTTCTATATTTGTTTTCTCTATATAGCTTTGCGCTTATAATCATTAGAATTTGAAACGATCAGTGATGTTAATGCGTTGAAAATAAAGTTCCATTACACGTCACAGCACATTACATATAGCTCAGATGAGTGATAAACTTCTTGTCGTGGGGCGACTCACGACGTGATGGAAGACAGGAGAAGAAGCCCTTGTTGAGCGTTGATGAGTACAGTGCAGAGATGTTAGTGACGGATGAGATGATGATGTAAATGATTATAGATTATGAACCAAGTATATTGGCATAAGTCGACTAAATGGAAAAGTAAACGTCAGGCTCTGATTAAGTCGCTTGAAGGATGAATTTGAAGAGTTCTGTGGCTGCATATTGGAATTCTCTGAGGAAAGACGTTCTGGAATACCAGGGTGATGAATGATAGAAGTTGACCTAAGGTAATGGGTTGGTTGACTGAGGTGATTGGTGGTTGTGCAGTTTACTGTTCTGGCATTCTGAGAGGAACTTCAAAAACCGGGAGTATCAGGGGATGGATCAGGATGGCCTTTATTTACATTTATAACTGAATGTTGGATTAGATTCTTGGTGGTTGTGGTATTTAGGTGGATGTTGTAAATTCGTGCAGTCTTTTGTTTGATGTAATCCGGTGCAATAACCACATGTTGGTGTGTTTGGACAATTCTTGGTAAGATGGGTGTTTATTTCTGACAGCGTTCGTATCTTAGTGGAATTGGTGGAGGCTCGACCCTACAGCATATTTTTGTAGATGTAGGCTCCATGATGTAGAAGACTGTCTATTGTAGGTTGGTGATTTGTTAGAATTCGAACCATGTAACTTGATGTACCTTCCTTGGTTTTAATTCTGAGACATTTGTCGGTGATGTGGTCTTCCAGTTCCAATTCCTGTTCTACTCCAAAGTCTGTGATGTCAGGTTACATTCCTCTGATAACAACAGACAGTATGGGTGACCTTCTTGTTGATGGTGGTTATTTGATTGGTGTTGTTGTCCAGACGGGTGAGTTTTGCATGAGGTCCAAAGATTTCGAAACTGAACTTGTTGCTGATTGTACTGTGGAAATTTATGTCAGGTGATTGTATAATGGATCTTTTCCTAGTTGGTATAATTCTGGTGATTGAGTCTCTTGAGACATACTTGAGTAGTTTTCAAAGAAGTTGCTTTGGAGCCGACAGTTGAGTATCGAAGTTTGTCAGAAGAAAAGAATTTGTTGTTACAGATGTGACTGAAGATTGATATTGTATTTTCGTAGTCAGAAGAAGCTGCTATTTGAATATCTGAGTCAGAATTTATTGTTAGGAGGTAATTTTGAACTGTCCTGTAGAAGTGAACAGGACCGTGAACTGGATTTATAGGATGAACATTTGGTGCGACGTTTCTGTTTGAGAATGGTTCCTACTGAATTGAATTTTGCTGCTGTAGATAAATTTGATGATTGACGTTGAATGGTTGGTGGAAGCTTATGCTTGCAAGATGTTTGCTGATTGTTAGGCATGATAAAGTAAAAAGGAAAAAAGAAAATGGATTATGAAAAGATGATTAATCTGTGCAACGACCCGTTTGAGCCAAAGACTCTGCCCAAGTCGCCCAAAAGTAGGCCCTGGACTAGATGAGTCTGGCCCTAAATGCTGACGAAGGTAGCTGGAAAATTGTTCAAGAATTAGACAACGAAAGGTTTGACAAAAACCTGTCTACACACTGACTCTTCTAATTGCGTCCAGTATAATTTCCAGCTGAGTTGATCAACTGACAAGAACCAACCTCGTCTAGTCTGTGACTTTTGCTTTTCATATACTCTATACATAACATTACAAACTCAAAACATAACATAAAGTTTACAAATATCCATTTGTAGTCAAAACAACATTATTAAAACAATATTGACATGTCAAAACTAAAAAATAACGATAGACAAATGTTCTTTATTGCAGTAGTTAAAATTCCTGCTAACAAATCTCACTGCCATCTAGTGTTACAGATCTGAACTCGCTCAACCTAATACTATTAACACGTGTAATTCTACAAAATAAAATTTGTATGCTCGTATTCTTCTCCTAAGCAATACAAAGGCCCCCACCCCCTTTCCCGAGTCTACAAATAAAAGAGATGGATTGTTTTACAAGAAATCTGTTTTATAAAACATAAGAATTAAATACATTTTTTCATAATTAAAATTTTTTTTTTTTTAATTAGATCGTAATAGTCCAGTCATAATAGGTAAAAGAAAAAACTCTACGTGGAAATAATTCCCTAAAAGGAGATACTTCGCATATGTTAGTAGCACTAGTACCCAGTAACAACTTATCAAAAATCAACTCTCGTTCATACTGTGCTACGGCCGCCATCTTGGAAAATGGCCGCCGATTTTCACTTCATTTATCATATCTCGGTAACCGTTGGAAATATGAAAAAAACATGAAAGAGACAAAAATTAAAGATCATAAAACAATACATTTTTTTGGTCCTTATAACTTTTGTTTTATCCCTTACGGTTTTCGAGAAAAACGAAAATTCAAAAATCATACCTTCTTAAGTTGTTGGAAGCTTACCATGTAAATTACTTTTAACACGTAGATTAATCTCCAATTTTGTGATTTTTTTTAATTAACGTTTTTCTCGAAAACCGTTAGAGATAGGATAAAAGTTATAAGGATCAAAATGATGTACTTTTTAATGATCTTTAATTTTAGCCTCTTTTATTTATATCATATTTCCAACGGTTACCGAGATATGATAAAAAAAAGTTAAAATCTACGGCCATTTTACAAGATGGCGGCGGTAGTACAGCATGCACGAGTGTTGATTTTTGATATGTTGTTACTGGGTACTAGTACTACACATATGCGAAGTATCCCCTTTTGGGGATTTTTTTTGCAGGTAAAATTATGACTAGGCTATAACCAAAAACTTTTAAATAACAAAATATAAGAATTGAATCAATATAATAATTTTCGTTTTATATCATTTCAATTGATTCCTTCCTTATTATAAATTTATTTGTGAATTTTATTATTATATTTCCCTTTGTTTCTTTCAATCATATAATCAATAGTTAAATATATTATTCCATTCATTGTAAAACATTTCAGCATTTATATTATTTAATTTATAAACATCTAATCAACAATTATTTCATTTTATTGTTTGAACTTTATCTTTTCGTAAATTATTTCAACTATTTCATTTATCTTTATATCATTTGTCATTTATTTCCATCATAGTTTTAGTAATTAACATCAATTTCATAATTAACATCATTTTCATAATTCAATAATTGACATCATAATCTTCATCAATAATATTTTTTTCTTTATCATCATTAATAATCATAATAAATTATTAATCTGTTATCATTTCATAATCATTACATTAATTAATTGTTCCACTATCTCATAATCATCTCATTTATTTTATATCAATTCACTTATTTCCATATATATCTTCTTAAATATTAATTTTCATAACTTATACAATATTTCCATTTATTATTTATCATACATTATCTCATAATAGTTTCTTTACATTTTAATATCCTTTATATCATAATTCAAGATCACTTCTTCGTTCTTTACATAAGCAATACCCATTACAAATTGTGTTGTCATAATATGACCATCATTTTGAAAATAAAACAACATGTTGTAGGTTAAAAATTTATTTTAAAAAATACATCAATGTTACACGTTATATTGGTGTTATCTAAAATAATACAATTAAGAATAATTGTTAAACGATATATATTTTATTACCCTTTCTGCTTTTTTCAAGTATATGTAATTGAAAACAAATATTAATAAAAAAACTTTTTGTTTTTTTAATGCAGTATAATAATCAATCTAATTATTATATACAAAATAAACGAAGCGTTGGAGAAGATGAGAAAAGAGTTATGCATATAATTTTTGAATTATCTGACAGAACTCGATTCTCTGAAGTTTAGAAAGCTATTCTCAACAAGGAGCGTACGATTATTATCTTTAGTTCAGAATGGTACGTGGTGTCCTCATATTTGCAATGTTAATTTAACTCATTGCCCAATGTCATACAATGATGAAATTTTCCACAGCAACGTAAGTCGGGTGACAATACAATATTCCATTGTTACTATAATACATTTCTATATATTCATATATTTTAAAAGCATTTTTTAATATGGACTTCTATATCCTAAAATAAATACTACCCTGCAACTATGTTAACGTTTGACTGCTTTCTCTACAGTTTAGGATTTGGTCCACGAAACATTAGCTTGAGGAAAAGCATCTGAATGCCGAAATAACTCGAAAAAAATAATATAAAATTTTTTTAAAACATACTTTTGATAAACGATTCGTACTAAAAAAGTAAAAAAGAAAATGTTATGCATTACTAAAAAGAAAAGCGTGGGGGCGAATCAATTCAAGAATGTATAAAGTGACTGTATATAAGAGCGCGCCCCATGCTTTTATTTTTAGTAATGCATAAACATTTTTTTTTACTTTTTAGTACGAATTGTTTAAGAAAAGTATGTCTTAAAAAGTTTTTTATTACTTTCTTTTTCGAAAACAGGTTGTTATAAGATAATGAATAAGGAGTTCAGAAGCTAAAGTATTACAAGTAACATGAGCAAAAAAGAGTTAATGGTAATATTTTATATATAACCCGAAATATATGTGTCACAAAATTGTCATATTTTGTACAAATAAACCTTGGACCTTAATATGCCCAGGTACGAAATAGAACAATTTTGTGTCGCATATGTTTCGAATTATATATAAAAGATTACCTCGACTTTTTTTATTCGTCAATATCACTTGTACTCCTTGGCTTCTTAAGTCGACAAATAAATAATAGAATAAACAATCAAAATACAAAATAATAGTAATTAATCAATAATGAAGCTATTAGATCAACTCTAGCATTTTTTTTCTTATGACTCATTAGCAAATGAAGTATTTGGAATAATGACAAATTAATTATGAGCGATAGAAATGTAGATTGAATGGCAATGAAAGACATAGCACGTGCTCCGAATGTCAATTTTTTATCTCAAGATTGCTACGAATCATTACCATCGATATTGTCTTTTTGTATTCTATAACTTTTGGTTTCAACTGACGTTAGATTGTTTTATCTCGCATCGCTTTGCAAGAAGAAAAATTTACAAGCGAAAGGAAATTTTAGTAATTGTGAATCTAGATGTGACTGTTTCTAATAGTTTTCTTTTCCATTTTTTATATTTACAGATATAACAAAGGTCAAATCAAAGCTAAGATCTCTCTACAAGTAAACATATAATAGTACAGCGTCCTAAAGACCAGATGGCAGCATGAGCTACTTAACTCTGCTTCCCCCTGTAGTTATTATGCGTAACTTACTGAGTGTTCGTCTTTTTTGTGTGTGTGTGGTCACACACACACACACACAAGTGATACACAGACCAACAAGTATTAGAAGTGGACAAATGAGGTTAATGATCCCTGTTGTGCCTGACTTAATATATCTGCTGGATTTGTAATGCAATCGACCACACCGGAGTTCACTGCCAACAGCTAAGCGTTTTATTGGAAAGTTCGAAGAGGACGAAAATTTTACTAATCACGCGAATTTTCGATTTTGGCGCCACAATGCGAAGAAATCTGAACTAAACCGCAATAAAGAGCTCCCTGAGCGCAGATTATGATTTCATGGAGCCAATCACGGTTCAATTTCCACTCTGTCATGACTTTCGAACTAGCAACAAAGAAGTTTTATGGAAAACTGACATACCCTGTTCGGACGCCATATCTAACTGATGTAGTCCCTGTTCGGGCACAATATGTGACATGTGTCTTTTGTGTAAAATATGGTTGGGATTTCTGTTGCGTTGTACAAAGAAAGAAAGACTAATAAGTTTGCCAAGAATACCGTAGCACACAATTCATATGCATAGTAGACGATGCTTGCGACAGTTGTGCAGAAAACGGGTGGACTGCTAACCCATTGATTAAAGTTCAGGTTGTAGTAGAGACTAGTTGTATGTTGTTATGTCAAATTTATGGTGTGATGCTGCGTCTATTAAATTACTATGACACGTATAGGAAGTTGCTGGACTGTATGTCTTTTTCATGTTTTCAAAGTGCTTGAATTTACCTGGTGAGGGAGTACAGGGTGATGAAAAATAGAAAAAGGTTACACCGGGAAATGTGTATCACAGGTCCCAAATCATAAAAATGTGCGTTGCCATTCGTAAATAATAATAGATAATGTGTCTTTGTCTCATTTCTTCTGTCTCTCCCTGGAACAGACACTTACATGTAACTTTATTTATTTATTTATTTATTTCATCGACACAACAGGCCTTAATGCCTATTTATAGCGTCTACAATAATTGTTACATTGTTTCATTTAATGACACAAATAATAGAACATCTATACCCTTTTTCTTGTCCAAAAAGTTTCTTTTTCTTTCTCTTTCTCATTTTTTTTTACAATATATTCTGTATCAATCTTTTGTACAGTTCTTCCGAATTTCCAAATAGGTCCAAATTTGTACAATTCTTACCTATTGCATTATAAGTAGCACTAGTTCTCCATGTAGGTGACATATTTAATACGTTTGTACGAGCTTTTCTGCAGTATAATAGGCCACTATTTCCCTCGTGCGTTCTGAGGGATGGGACCTTAATAATTATTTTTGCAATTAATTCGGTACAGTCTATTTTATTGTGCAAAAGTCTGTACAAGAAGAGTAGGTCGTTTAATGTTCGTCTTTGATCAAGTTTCTGAAATTTAAAATTATCGATTAAATTGTTGTAAGATTCGTATTTCGGGTAGAAACCAGTCCGTTTGTATGTGAGAAAACGTAAAAATTTGCTTTGTACGTGTTCGATCTTCTGGCAACTAGCTTTCATAGAGGTATTCCATATAAGTGAGGCATATTCAAGTTTGGACCTAACATAGGAATAGTAAAGAGTTTTCAAAGTGCTATCATTTGCAAATTCTTTGGTTGTCCTAACAAGAAATCCTAGGTTTCTATATGCATCATTGGTCATATTTACCACATGTGGCGAAAAGGTTAGTTTACTATCGAATGTAACACCTAAATCTTTAATTGTATCCAATTTTTTTAAGCTTATTCCATTGATCGAGTAAGTGAAATCGTAAGTTTTTTCCCGTCTGCTATAGGTCATGGCTTTACACTTACCAATATTTATTTCAAGTCTATTCCTAGAACACCATTTCAGTATACTGGTCAAATCCTATTGAAGCAGTAGACAGTCATCCAATGACTTTACATTGACAAATATTTTTAAGTCGTCTGCAAACAACAGCTTACGAGAATTTTGAATATAGTGTGGTAAGTCATTAATAAATAATAAAAACAGAAGAGGACCAAGATTAGATCCCTGAGGAACACCGGAACCGACATAAAAGCAATTGGTTTTATATTCTTTATATAGAACGGATTGTCTACGGTTACTTAAATAAGACTTGAAGAAATGGATCATAGAAGGACTAAAACTGAATGTGGAAAGCTTTTGAATTAGTATATTATGGTCTACAGTATCGAATGCTTTTTTAAAATCCGTATATACAGCATCTACTTGTTCTTTATTGTCTATGGCGAAAGCTATGAAGTCTGTAATTATAGCGAGATTAGTTACAGTAGATCTTTTCTGTAAAAAGCCATGTTGATATATTGAAAGTACCGGCTTAACATGCTGCATGACCTGATCATAAATGACACTTTCAAATATTTTAGCAACCGTTGACAATATGGCTACAGGACGATAGTTGTCAACTTTAATTTTATTGCCTGCTTTCGGAACTGGATATATAATTGATTCTTTCCACATATCCGGAAATACACTTGTTCTTATTGATAAATTAAATAACATATATAGCGGTTCTTTAAAAATATCACTACAACCCTTCACAATATACAGATGCTTATCAGAATAATGGAAACACCTGAACGAAAGTGCAACTTACCAGATTAATATGGTGTCGGGCCACCTTTCGCCTTCAGAACAGCCTTGATGCGACGTGGGATGGAGGCATAGAGGTTGTGAATGGTAGCAAGTGGAATATTACACCATTCCTCGTGCAGGGCATCGGCCAGTTCTGTGAGAGAGGATGGAGGTGGAAATCGTCGCCGGAGTCGTGTTTCCAAGATGGACCACAGATGTTCAATTATGTTGAGATCTGGGGATTGGGCGGGCCAGGGGAG
>JAGDQP010001531.1:85192-120507 GCA_022664845.1 Lepisma saccharinum
TTTTTTTGGAATACACTTTTGAAATATTGCATAAATTACTTCATAAAACTCATCAACTGCTTCATTCACATCCGTATGTTTTTTTAAGTTTTGCCAATCTAACTTTAATCTCGACTCCAGACTCCAGGACCTGGGAAGTATTTACAGGGTGATGTCGGGGTTCCGGACTCCCACAAAAGCAGAGTTATTATATTTTAGGTGTAAATATGTATATTTTATATACATGTCATGTCCATATACACGTTGGGCCTCCCATGAAAGTCCATGGACCCCTCCTTAGCCAACATCTGGATATATATATGCCTGCCCTCATACATTGACCACTAAAAGCGGTTCGAGGTAATATTTCATATAGAACCTGAAATATGTATGTGACATTAAACGGTCATATTTTGTACATGGACACATTGAGATCCAAGGTTTCTTTGTACCAGTTTCTGTGTCATATTTTTTCGGGTTATATCTAAAAGATTATCTAGAATCTTTTTTTTTACTTCCATCAATATCCCTTGTATTCATTGGTTTCATAAAATGAAATCAAATAAATTTGACGACAGATAATTATGGTTAGTAGTAGAAAAACGGAAAATAATTCCTTTGACAAATAGAAATAATGCAAAAAAAAAAGTTTGGAAGTAAGAATAAGAAATAGTTGTGGTGTAAAAGAAATAACAATAATAAAGTAAAATTACACAGAAATCAAGAAACTTTTGCATTGTGGGAGATTTGACCTTGAAACCCCTTCCTTTTTGGTTGCTACTTTGTTATTATCACGACATGGAACAAAAAGAATTTAAGAAAAGAAAAAAGACTTAGCTGCATTCTATCTTTCGATGGACTTTAGACAGAAAAGAAAAAGTTACTTAAAAATGAAGACAAGACGCCCGGAGGAAACGGAGATCCCCTTCACCTGCATCAGCTCCCCTCCCGATTCCCTTCAATAAAAAAAAACGTTATTTCAAGGTCGGTTTCTTTTACCAATGCACAAGATTTTTTTCTCTCCTAAACCACGTTTAAGCCACGTGTTAATAAGAATTCATGCAGAAAAATGAATTATATAAACTGCTTCCAGGGATGAAAGTTGTATATTTCCATTTTGTTTCGCATCATTAATGTCTAACCCACCTGGTCGTTTATTTTACTTTACGAAACGAAAACAAAGCTGAAATGAATCTATGAGCATAGATTTACACGCACATGATTTATCATACTCAAATTACACTAAATATTTTGGAAACACTATTCATATGAGGTGCGTCTAAAAAGTAATAAAAAGACTTATTTTTATTTTACGTGATATGGCAACTCTGTAACAATGGGCATGGAGCCCGCAAAGAACGAGAGCTATAAACATATATGATATCTCGTAAGATATCTGGCAGACAAATTCCTGAGAGGAAAACAACACAGAACGTTCAAATATTCTTTCTTTTTTTTATTAGTGTTTCGCTTACGAGATACAGGAGGTACAACTTCGACCCCGTCAAATCGACTTTTATAAAATTGTAAATCAAATTAATATTCCTCGATTTATCACAAAAGATGTGTGAAAGGAAAGAAAATGTTATTGGGAATTGATTTTTGTTTAAAATATTTGATATTAGATGTTCAAGTGTGATGTTATAAGTTTGACAAGGTTGTCGTACTGGCAAAAAGTTGTGTTACTTAAAACAAAAGTACTACGTCACGTTATTAGATATTTGATATCCACTAGCAATAATGAACATCACAGTGACTACAGTGTTGCGAACTGTGAAAATATATAAGAGATTAAATTTTCAAACTATTTATTATAACAGTATATTATCCAGAGTTTGCTATACTGAATTTTCATTGCTTTGCATATTAAGTTTATCAGCTCTAGTGAATCCCAAATACCTATTTGAAAAACATTAAAGCTTTATACGAGGATGGCAACACTGTCAACTGCGATCACGTCACACTTAAACTTGCTATATGAAGAGTATTGATACATATTGATTTCCCATAAGATATTTTTATTGTTATGTATCGTTTACAAACTATCGATAAATATTCTTTCTATTTACCATTTAAAGATGACTATTTTGAGCTCAGTGTTGGATACGTTGTATTTCGTGAAAGAATCCATTCTCGACGAAAGGTATTATTATTCTGTTCAGTATAATGAAAATTTGCCTACCAAGAGCGTTTAATATGTTGGAATATCCACCTTGTATATAACTCATTGTGTAGGTAGGTTTCTAGAAGATAATATCATTACAAAAAAAGAAAACTTCAAAACGAGAAAAATAGACTTTGAAGTTGGAAACGATGACAAATGAGGAGTTCAGAAGCCAAGGGATACAAGTGACATTTACGAATAAAAAAAAATGTTCGAGGTAATCTCTTATATATAACCCGAAATATATGCGACACAAAAGGGTTATGTTTTGTTCACGGGCACATTAAGTTCCAATGTTCCTTTGTACAGAATGTGACAATTTTATGTCGTATATATTTTGGGTTATATTTACCTCGAACTTTTTTTATTCGTAAATGTCATTTGTATCCCTTGGCTTCTGCAGTCGACAAATAATATTGAAAGACTACTTTCCATCTATTGGGAGAAGCCTTCCAAACCACAGGAACTTTGGTAAACTTTATTTTTATATGGGCCAGTCTAGTAACTTTGGATTCGCCCTTTAGCCATTAAAATTCACACCCATGCCCCTTCCGGGACTCGAACCCGGGACCTTCGAGTCGTTGGCCTACCGCCGTAGACCGCATGGCTACCCGGCCGGCCTAAACCACAGGAGAGGGCATACTATACTTAAGATACTTTTATATAAGCGTGTTCGGAGAGGAGTGAAGACGGGTACCTGCCCATCGTTGCCTTGCTTCAATAGATAGGACCCCCGTCTTAACATACGAAGCATACATGAAGAGAAATCGGAAAGGAAGTACCAGAAAGGAGAACATTGGCGAAAGCAGAAGTCTAAAACTCTAGACAAGACTAAGTCTGATCCACACTTTCTTCAACCATCAACCCGTGCACTCGAGGGTAGGACCAACCGTACATCAGCTCCTAAAATAGTACAAACCTCTATTGGCTACGTGCAATTTCACACTGGACATAAGAATTAAAAAAAACAAAAAACCTTCAATTACTGACTATTCTCGTAATGCTTTAGCATGTAACTTCAGGTTCAAATTCATTTAGACGCTGTTATCATATGCACTAGGAAACTATAATATATGCGGACAGACACCGAAGAAGATTGAGGATCTTCAAAACACAGTATCACTACTAAACCAAATCTAATTATTATTGTTGACTCACAACTCCACAAAATAAAACTTTTACACTCAAAATACCTGGTAAAATCGAATTTATTACTCTTTAGGAGAAAGCATTATTTCCTTCATAAGAAATTTCGTACATATTTCAGATACAAGTTAACTTAAAAAAAAATGACTTCTGCAAACTTCAGCGTTAAATTTGCCATCGAATTTGACTTGAATATGTTATTGTAAAAAGGGACCGGGGTCACATTTAAAAAGTTTCTTGAAAAACGAGAAAAACTTATCTTCTCTAACACAGTAACGATATGAAGTATAGTTTTGTGGGGCTATCATGCTACTGTTCTGGTAGTTGGATCAGAACCATTTGTGCTGTAAAACATGCGTCTACTCCCCGCAAGCATTAACTCAAAACCACCAAAATAGTTACTCAGGTCCTTTTTACAATAACATATTCACTTGTTTTCTTTCATTTTCATTTAACAAATGAATGTGATTATTACATCAATGCTCAACATCTGAACGGAGCCAGAATCCTTTACACAACATTACAGAAATTCGTGATCTATTACTTCATATTTTTAGATTAAATTTTACTTCCAATATATTCCGTTCAAATGTGAAGAAATTCAACTAGATATTAAAACATTCTAAATTGTAAATCCATTGAGTACTAACAGCATTCTTGAACAGAAATTTCGTGTTTCAGTATTTCCAAAAACAGTCAAAATAATATATATATATATATACATATATTATTTTCAAAAGGTAACTGAATATAACCTAACCATAGTTCCAATAGTATACATAGGCAAGTTCATTAGCTCAAATTAGATTAGGACTGAATTGTATTGACCTTCTATCGCAAAGACTGGGAAACGGAAGACGAGAACACGAAAAGAGATTCGAACTGTAGTACTGGTAATTATCGCAACTCGTTCAGCTAAAACACTTAATTTCCATAACGATTAAAAGTACTAAATATAGTTATATAATTTCATGCAAACAATTTCGTAATTTTAGGCATCCAAATATCGACTAATGAAGAAAGAATATGCACCTTGTAACATAATGATGAGAGGGCGAGTGCAAGGCGAGAATTTTATTAGGTTAAAACCATGATTTACGTAAAGTGATATTTCAAGCAATTATATTGTGTAAACGGATCTGGACATGGAGAGGAAATTTGGACACAACTATTACATACCTGCTATGTCAGGGGCGACTGATCTCTCGCCAAAGAAATTATTAATTCATAACTGACACAAACATACTTCCAAATGAAAACCAGATATCCAAATCGTGTTGAAGAAACACTTAACACACATACACGAAAAGGGGGTTAGTTCCAAAATAATATTATATGAAAAATAATAAACGAACCACGGACACTACCCATGAACTGAAAACACTATCACTTACACACGAACTCACTAACAAACACTGACGAACCACCATTCAATCTCAGCAGCATTCCTCTTTCACTTATGACATGTATCAATATGGAAACCACATAGCAGGTGAACCACCTCTGCTTCGAAATATAAATTTCAGATTCCTCTTCTTAAAATCAGCTACTAAATTTGGTTCAAATGAAAGTGAGGCTGCTATATTTCCTAATCGCTATTGATTTGTGAAGGGCTACGTTATTTCATTTCAAATATCTTATATTTTATGCAGCTCACGTTTCTGCAGCCTTTATCCATCGCTAGCCATGTTCAGTATATCTTCCTCGACTGCTGGCCAATCACGAGGCAGAATGTTAAAAATATGAACAAGTAGTGGTGGCAAGACAGAAACTGAATCAAACGAAATTAAGATGAAAGATCAAAATAAAGACATTGACAACCGAACTCAAAGCAAGAGAGAAATACAAAGAAAAGATAAGAAATGAAAATACAAAGGGAAAATAAAGAAATATAGGAAAAATAGCTTCTCATAAGAAAAAAAGCATAAGCAACAATAAGACGAGTATTGGGCGGCATCCTTTATACTTGGGCAAACGAGAATCCTCTAGAATGTAGCAATGTCAAACCGCAAAAATTACTATCTCTATTTTTAAACTAACAGTGAGACAAAAGAAGAAGAGAAAGAAAACAAAACGCAAATCAAAGAGGTACGAGAGTAATATATGAAATAACCGTCCGAAGGTGCGGGGTCATTACAATATTCAACCCTACAAAATATACTGTAATAACAAGAACTTCCTGTAAAAGTCGACCAAGTGAAATAATTGTTAAACCGTTAGACCAGAAAACCAAAGACTGCCGGTTCGAGTCCCCGCAATCGAATCTGTCTATTTGTTTATGATTTTTTTTGCATGGTGTAACTAAAACTACAAAAAAGTGTTAGATTAACACCAGAAACCCAATAACGCACCAACTTCATCATCTATTTTGCGTTAAAAGTATAATACAGAGTTTGTATTAATCAGTAACACTGGGTCCAATACGTGGTAAAGTCAAACACAAAAATGGTAGTCATCCTCAAGCCACTCACTGCGCTGTGTTAAAATTATTTTGTATGAATACTGGTATTTCTTTCGTATGTAGTATCGTTAAGATACTAATAGAAAAAACAAACAGAGAAACTAGAAAAACCTTATTTATTACGTAAGTGTCGATGAACATCCTGGGAGTTAGAAAATACAAATGACAATCAATAAAGTAGGGTTGCTTACTTTAACGGATAATTTCTTGATAAAAGAAAATATTATTTGGTTGCTGGTTTCCATATTCACGTCAAGAAATGAACTATAAGGTTAAAAATACTACTATTTTATTTAAAGATTCTAGTTTCATTAGAAAGCTTTTGTATTTTGCGATGTCTACAGAGTTTAACTGAACGAGAGCTTGATATTTACTGCAATATGTTGGAAACTAAGTTGAATCTTGTGACTATGGAAAGAGTAAATGTTTTAATATTCAAATGAGATTAAAGCTTTAAGATTATTTTCCACTAAATTTTGAATTTGAATTTCATTTAAGACTTTTAGGTAACTTTGGCTCAGGCCGTATGGGTGCCGAGATTGCACAAAGACGTCCCATGGGATACGGGGACGTTAAAGTGATATACAAATGTCCGCTTTGGTCCTGAAAACGGGATTTCCATGTAAGGGCTGCATAGCATGTTTTGGACACATATATTGTATCAACGGGACCTTTACATCCACAGGATCTTCATTAAATCAGAAAATAAGCAAAAGAAATGCATTTCTTGGTCAGGTCCGCATGGAACTTCTATGGAACATCCGACGGACGTCCCATCAGGATTATTTTGGGATATCCCAGCAGGATGTCTAAGGGACGCTTCACGGATTTTCTTAAATATCCCTGGATACGATTCGGGAGTTTAGGACGTTCCTGGGACATTTGTTCTATCTGGATGATGATGGGAAAATTGGTAGAATGAAAAAAAAAGTGTAAGGATACGGGAAAACACCGAGAAAACCCACGAACGCGGCGTTTGTGCACCACAAAACCCACATGGCAGGAGAAGGGAAGAATATTTTCTTACACCGGGAAGCCACGTTTGGCTGCAAACTCTTCAATCATTCCTTTGCCATTCTTGAATATGTGTTTAATTGAGTATCGTTATTAGAGAAACTAAAACAGCACATGCTTTAACATTCAAATACGCTTCAAATCTTAATACGATTTTCCGTACATCGTTATCTCAAGTTTGACTGGGATAGAGTTGTTCATTTCTACGAAATGCTCGAGTATGTGCATAATAATAATTAACGAGTAAGTCTCGTTAACACGCAAATGATAACATTTTAATGTTGTTAAAACCTTAAGAAAATTTATCTACATCTCTATGAGAAATTTGGCTAGAACGGGACCAATTATTCCTGTAAAAACATAGGGAATTGTTCAGAGTATCAGAATATTAATTTTGGACTGAATTTATCCAGCCATTTTTACACAATACGTGAAAATCTTAATTTCTTTTAAGCGCCGTTGTCATGGAAACAATACCATTTTTTATCAATTTCAAACTTTAGGAACTTCCTACATCGCAGTCATAACCACTGTGGGAAACTTGGTCACTATTCGCTCACAAACCTCGGAGCAATTCTATTTCAAAACAGTACGAAGTAAACGTATAATACATCAAAGTCTTCTGTAGTAAACAACATCAAAAGGAAACATCAGTACTCTTCCTTCAACATCAGATTTCAATATATTATTTATATTATCACGTCACATAATTTTCGTTGCCTGGCAACGAGGCTGGTAGCTGAGGTATGGCAAATAAGTACTGAGAACAGTGACCTTGAAATTTCTTAGCATTGACAAATGCTGTGATGACAAATGCAAACTTGTCACCGGAGCGGAAACTGTTACTTACCCCCCCCTACAGTTTTATATTCGACCACTAAGCTTCTGGCCAGCGTTAAGTTGAGGCCAAGTCGTATTTTGGCCCATCAGCGTACGCAAAATATGACTTGGCCTCAACTTAGCGCTGGCTAGAAGCTCAACCGATTGTAAAACTGAGGTTAGTAAGTCATGTAAGGTAGGGGATCCGAATATGGACCACCTTAACTTTGTTGATTTTCTTCACTAAAAAAGACTATTTTGTTCGTGCGAATCGACTGAACTATCAAGTTCGGAGAATATTTGGACAAATGAAAAAAAATCTACTTCCTAGAAATGACGTATAAAAATATAATAAATCAAAAACTGAAATGTTGTCAGTGGGCCATATTGGGAACATGGTGTTCCCAATAAGGCCCGCTATAGAAAATATGACTGTATGGCAAAAGTGATGTGTAATCTTTCTGTATTACTCATATATGATACAAATTGAGAGATATACATTACAAGCATACATACTGTAATTTATATGACAGTGCAAAACCAAGAATATTGAATTACTACAAAATACTAAAATTTGTGAAAAACAAGTGAATATGCAAGAAGAAAAAGTATTAGTAAATAAGAAGAAGTGTAACACAAACGGAGAAGTTTAGAACGTCACGTCTCACGTGAGGGACAAAGAAATATAGTCCGTGATCTTTAGCGGTGATTCAACACACCGCGTATTTGCGTTACGTGACTCAAAGATGCATGTATGCAACCCTGTCTGCCTGACACAGGTAACAAAACCAAGATTCACAAGACTTGGAGCAACTCAGTGTCGGTTCTTTAGGACTATTAGAAGCAGTTGCTGAAATTCTGGTCGTTTAAAACATAATGACACTTGCTTTGTTTTGGTCTTAATCTTCTTTTTCTTTGTATTGGAATTGAGAGCTTCCTTATTACCTGGCATTATCTTCGTTTTAATTACTAAACATTATGAGGATGTGTGTTCAATACAGACATTTCAAATACCCAATTCTTTCATTTTAAACAGTTCACGGTACTGCTTACCGTGACACTAAATGCGAACAACTATTAATATATATTTTTATCTTTAGTTGTAATTTAGTAAATTTGATGGGCTAACTCAAATATTTATACTCCACTCAAATATCGCATTCAGAGTTGACCCAACACTTTCTAATACTTCATAAAGAAGTTTGGCTACTCCATTAGTTTGGACAGGGAGCGGTACACCTCGTTGCTATGGCAACGTAAATAAGTTACATAGGACTTTAAACATTACATAGCATTTTTATTGATATGGTAAGAATATATGGACTTTCCTGCCACTACTCGGTACACCAGGTTGCCTGGTTACTTGCACATCTTATCATGGCGCCATTGTATGTATACACTAAGTACATTTGAATAAACTAGTAGGCCTAACTATTATTTAGTTCTAGTGTATCTTTTGGGGAAAACGGGTTTACTTTTTGAGGGGAAAAGAATTGTAATTGTTTTAAGTAGATTACAACTCAGTGTTCAACGGTCTGGCACTAGATTTGAGTTCGTTATTGCGTACCCGTGCTAACTCTTCGGTCAACCGAAACCTTAAAACGCTTCATGTATTCAAACAAGTTGCAGCTACAGTTTTGCAAACAATCGCGGACTCCGTCCCCTTGATAATATCTCTTCGACACAAACATTTATGATTATAATATAGGTTTGCAACACTGAAATGTGGGGTGTTTGAGGATGGAAACAAAGAAAAATATTTTGTCGAACAATGTTTATGTCTAGCTTATTGAGGTTATACGCCTAATAATATGGAAACAAATTGAAAAAATATTTCTTAAATAGCTTGGCAACACTGATACTTAGTGCACTTGAGGACTGTAACACCCACCGTATTTTTCTATTGTGTCGAATAATGCTTATGCCCATTTTGGTGTTGATAGGTCTGACGGTATGGAAAAAAATTGAGGAATTAAATTTTAAAAAATGAGTTGACAACACTTACCCATTGCACTAATGAAGACGGTTCCTCCTGCTATGAGCTAGTCCAGCAAAGACATTTCGAACGACAGCTCAACCACCTTTCTACCCCTTGTGGTACCTGAGATTTTGTTTTAAGGTACTAAAATACCGAGCGGGATTGTAAGCTTCCTTTTCTTAGCTATTCTACCAAAGAACCTAAAAGTAATAAATAATTAAATTAAGGGAATAAGCTAAAGACAAAAAATTAATTAATTAATTAATAATAAAAATTAATTAATTAGCTAAATAAATAAAAATCAGAAATAGCTCTCAAATGTAAAATACATTTATAAGCATGCACAAAAATATGAGTGTGTACCCTCGATTCATAAAAGATGACCAGTAAGTACACTGTCTAAATCTGAGACGTTGCACGATATAGCGATACTGAACATACGTTCAATAAATGTTAATGATGAACCATTAATATTTTGTGCTTGCCTCGTATATATATAATCCGGTATTCTCAGATTGAGCAACTTTTGTATTCAGAAGAAAAATCCAATGGCCAATTTATATGAATAGGAGTTTGCTTCTAAAGCACTTTGTTTATACAGATGTTTACTTGGTAACTATGCAATTAACAGTACTTATTATTTATTTTGCCTTGAGCGTATTTTCTTTTCTGCTTTTCCGTCTCTGTAATATACAAACAGACTACGCCTCCATCTGGTTGTTTTTTTTTCCTTCACTCTTCTCCTTCTTCCCTATCCTTGTTATGTAAGAATGACGTTGTCATAGAAACGGGATGCTGCAGGGCCAAATGTCAAGTGAAGTCTCATGAGATCCCTCGCAGGTGTCAGCAGAGCAGACAATACGTGATAACAGGCAAAAGATGTAGTCGTCAGCTGCACGTGAAGGGATACGATTTTGATGTTTGATCAAAAGGGGATCGATTACATGATACGGGATTCTTTTTGGTAAGACTATAAGTACGAAGACATAGAGAATCAAAGAATGGAAATAAAGATGACTAACAAAACGAATGAATAAGGAATTGCAAGAAGAGAATAAACAATAATTAGAAGGAACAATAAACTGAATGAGAACATTATGAATGAATGAGAGACAAAGAGAGAAAGATTGAATGAATCGAAAAGAGAGAAATGGTGAAAGAGAGTAAAAGAACGACAATGGATGAATAATGAAGTAAGGAAGGGAGAAAGTGTGTGAATGGAAGATAGATAACATGAAAGAAACAAAAATGAATGAAAGAAACCGAAAGAATGAGTAAACAAGTTAGAGCAGGGTTTCTCAACATGAGGGTCGCGGGTTGTTTGCAAGGGGGTCGCGAGGGGTAGGTGGGTGTGTATTACATAGCCTTCTGAAGGCTTCAACACACACAAAGTGAAACGAAACCGCTTATTACAAACAAGAAAAGTGGGGTCGCGGCATGAATAACGTTCAGAAACTGTGAGTTAAGTCTTCGTTTCTACTAACAATCCCCAAGGCTCTGGTCTCTTGATAGCATTTTAGCTAAGCAAGGATTATTTTTATAAAATAGGCTGGCAACACTGACAACTGTAATGCTTTGGTACTAGAAACCCCACTGTACGTTTTATTACGTCAAATAATGTTTATGCTCACTTTGGTGCTGCTACGTCCAACGGAATGGAAGTAATAGAATTTAGAAACTATCGGTTGGCAACACTGACACACTACACCACTTAAGACTAGTCCGACGGCTCTGAGCTAGTCTAGCCAAGACCTTTCCAACGACATCTCAGCCACGTCTCTTGTCGTTCATGAGATATATTTTCTGGACACAGGTTGACAACAATGAAAACGTAGTGCTTTGCGACGGGAACACCCACGGTATGTTTCTATTGTGTTAAATAAAGTTTTTGCAACGGTTGATGCTGGTACGTATAAACGTAATCGAAATAATTCAAAATAATGAATATTACAGATAGTTGGTTGGCAATACTGGTAAGTAGGGTCATTCGGCACGGAAACATTCACAGTATTTTTTTTTACGTTGTCCAATAATGTTTATGTTAAGTTTGGTGCAGATAGATTTAACGAAATGGACGCGTTTTGAACAACTGAACTAATAAAATAATTGGTTGGCAAAACTGGACCAATGCACCAATCAAGATGATTTCCTCAGCTTTGAGCTAGATTGGTCAATTCCTTTCGAACAACACCTCAAGCACTCTTTACATCTTGTAGTTCCTTAGATTTAATTTCTGGACAAGGAAGGACAGACGGACTGAACGGGAATATAACGTTCCTTTAGCTAGAGCTTCGCTATCAAGGAACCTAAATCTGAATAATAGACTCGATAAGCGAATGAAAGAATGATAGAATGAATAAGAGAAAGTACAATTGAATGAAAGAAAGAGACCACTAATGAAGGAGCAAAAAGATTGAATGAATCAGTGACCCTGCCAGAACTTTCATTGGGGGTGTAACTTTCCCAATTTCTCAAACATCCAAACTTTAAAATTTTTACAGTTAAAAACTGATAACCTTGCAAAGTTAAACGTTGCATCACTCTATTTAAACCCCAGTAACGTCTCCCAATTTTGGCTTTATCCACCCTCCAATCTGAAAACCCTGGCAGAATCACTTTACAAGTGTGTGCAGCAAGCTTACATAACCGTTATAATAATAAGCTTTTTTTTTTGTAAAATGAAGAGTATAGGGAAAGAAGGGGATATGTGCGTGAAAAATGTTTTGGCGTACTGTAAAACCCATTTTAAAATATAACTCTCCCAAGTATTTCATATTTTTAAAACAGCTTTAACTTGCTGATTATTTGCGCTTGTGAATAGAAACTTTCTTAGCAGTTAGCTGTCTTTGTGTAGTACCTGTTACGAGTACAAACTTTTTTTTTTAAAAAACAAAAAGAATGTACATACCCTGTTATTTTCATGTACTCTTCAAGTGTGGATTAAAGTTTGCTTGCCTAGAATTTTCAAAATTATTAGTTAGAGGAAGGCATGGGATTTTATTGGGTATGTGCAAAATTTCTACCAGTGTTTGATGATGTACAAACAATACATAATATAGCTCACTTAGGATTGTACATAATCGCCATCGCCATCGACCGCTTGCCATATTTCTGTTAGGAGATTAGCTCCACGCTGATAAAAGTCTTCGGTTTGGAGTTGAAGAACTGTTGTACGCAGTTTTCACAGCGTCCATATCATCAAAAATTGTCCATGCGAAAGAGTAATAGCACGGGAGGAGTAAAATCTCTCAATCATTTTTCACAGGTGGTGTCAGTAACATGTGTCCTGGCGTTATCATGGTGGGTGATGAGTCCTTGACAGTTCACGAGGACTGACCGCTTCGATCGCTATACTGCGCACAATCTATACAACTGATATCAGTAGAAGGTGATATTAATGGTTTGGTTAGGTTCTAGAATCTTCCAGTGAATTATGCTTTTGACATCCCTCACAAACTTAACATAACCTTCTTGAGATGAAGTTCTAATTTGGACGTTCCATGGAGATGGTTCAGAACGCGATGCACATCGTTGACACACGTCGTTTGACGCTTTACGTTCGGTACAGAACTAACTTCTCAACATCTGTAACAATGTGTGTCAAGAACCTGCCATGTTTGTGCCGGGAAAGCAAGGAAATACAGGTCGCAACGCACCTCTTCTGTTGCGCTTAGCTGATGTGGTACCCGACGATCCAACTTTGTAATGAAACCCTGCTATTCAAGCCGTCTTTCAACTATTGTCCTGTGTACCTGAAATGTTTCTGCTACGGTTGGATTCGGGCTGTTTCGTAAGGCTTGCTCGAAAGCCTCTTTTCAAACACTGATGAACGTCCAGTCCGTTGATCTTGGCAGCCTCTATCTCCGTCCCTGAATTATGGAAACCACCGAGGATGTGTGCTTTTGTCATTTGCATCTTCACCGTACACTTACTAAATGTTGCGGCAGGCTGCGGCCACATTACTGCCTTTATCGAACTCAAAAACGAATCGGTGTCTGGTGTACCCCTTAACGGTCTCAATTTCACCGACACTATACGCTGTCCCTGTCTGCTCATGTAGAGTCACTGCCTGTGCCTGTTCTAATGTTAGCCTGATTACGTGGCTACAGATTCACACACTCCATCTCTGAGGTAAGTACCTCGTAACTTGTGAAAATTCAAAACAGGCAGAAGTTTTGCACTTACCCAATAATTTGTAATACTGAAAAATTGACTATACGTATAGTTTAATTGAAATAAATGTAAATAATCCAGTTTATCGATTAAAAGGAGAAGTAATGAGAGTACGTATCAATAAGTCTATCTTGGTTAACCTCATAATGAAATCCGAGATTTGATGGCGAATTGTTTTGGTCTATAGCTGGCAACAGGAGAGACAAACCATTTTAGCTTAAGACCGTGATCGTGGGCTCCAATTACATAAAAGCTGCAGACCGATCTGTCCTTGAACCGAGGAAAATCGAAGAAAAAAAACATCTCGGTCTCTACCAACAACACCACCTGTTTTTGGAAAGGATTGTCAATCCATCCAAATGTCCAGACATCGACGAAAATTCGCTTCCGAAATAAATTTCTCTCATTCCCCCCCCCCCGCCTCCCCCCTTTCCGTGTTCCGTTCGAATCGAATCCGTCTTGTCGTTTCCTTCTACGTTTAATTTGTTGCTTCGTTTCTTCTTCTTCTTCTTCAATTTTCTTTTCTGGTTCTTTCTCTTTTGAGCCTGTGATGTAACAGGACGTGAAGGGAATTCCGCTGAGAGCTAAATCGAAAATCCTTCCCGCCCTTTTTTCTTCCCCTTTTGACAAAATCAAGGAAAGCAGCAGCTTGACTAAATCTTTAGCCCACTCTTCACTCCCTCCCTGCCCCTTATAGCTCCCACTGCTATTCCACAACAAAAGACTCCCCCCCACTCTGTAGGAAATTGGATTACTTTAGTTTCCCTGACTGACTGCGAGTCACTCAGCGTTGCCAGGCTTTGATATTGGAAAACAATTCCCTCAACACAAAATATAATTTCCCTTCTTCACCTTAATTGTCTTTGTTTTTCAACCATTACATGAAAAGTACTAAATACACAAGTCATTTATCTGTAATACATCCTGTCTGAAACTAATAAAAATAAACGTAATCAAGTCTACTATACCCCTAATAGCACGTTTGCTTGAATCAAGGTTGATAGTCTCTTGATTTTCATTTGCTCAACTTGACATGATATGTCAAGCATTTTTCAAGTTTGATATAAGTTTAATTCTAGCTTGCTGAAATTGTATTGACTTAGCAACCTCAATTCAAGCTTGATTTTATATTGCCTAAGTAAGTCTCATGTCCAGCTTATGAATAAGGGTTGATTCAAGTTTGATAAACGCTTACGAAAATCAAGGCTTCATATATATATACTTGATACAATCTCAAGCTTACTTTGCCATTGGGGATATAGAACAAGCAGAAATAAGTTGACAATACAAACTTAAGGATAGCCCAATGACACCGTACTGAAGAGCCTATAGTGACACTAGCGTGAATTTATTGAAAGGAGAAAGCTAAGCAAATTGAAAAAGACCTGCCACTGTCAACGACCGGATAAATCTAGATCACTAAATCCAAATCTGAAGTCAGTTTCTTTGTGCTTGCTTTGGTTGAGGTTCTAGTCTTTGGCACCGAGTCGCCGTAGCTCAGTGGTAGAGCGTTGCCATAGCATTCGGGAGGTCGCGGATTCGATACCAGCGGCCGGCCATCCTGACTGAGGTTTTCCAGAGTTTTCCTCAGTCACACCGGGCAAATGCCGGGATGGCACCTCTAACACATTCCCTAGCCGACACCTTCCAAATCCTTTCCCTTCCGCTATCCCGGCCTGAGCCTCAGATGCCTAAAGGCCATAAATAAAATTCAAACCAAATTTAGTCTTTGTTACGGATGGACGGACAGTCAAAATGCAATTACAATGAAGCGAAAAAATATTTATTGCTAAAAAATGCACATTATGTAGAGTATCAGCTGTGGCTGAACACAAGTAAGGAGTAATTCTTTGCGAACTATTTATTTATTTAAAAAGCCTGATTCAACTACGTAGACATTTTATAGTACACTAGCTGATTTGCCCGCCCGTTGGTGCGGAATGAAAAAATACTTTGGCAACACTAACTGGTGGGAATGTTTTTAAAAATAAGTTGGCAACACTGTCCCAGTATCTAATGATGTTTACATACATTAGTATAGAAAATTCTGAAATATTATTTTTTGGAAAATAGTTGGCAACACTATCAACTACAGCGCATGGATTGTACGTATTACTTATCCCAGTACCTACATGCCATATTTCGTGTAACTAT
Source organism: Lepisma saccharinum (assembly GCA_022664845.1). Classification (NCBI taxonomy): domain Eukaryota; kingdom Metazoa; phylum Arthropoda; class Insecta; order Zygentoma; family Lepismatidae; genus Lepisma; species Lepisma saccharinum. Next base: position 101,081 of record JAGDQP010001531.1, read on the forward strand.
GTCTAATACTATGCTAACAATTTGAACAATTTTATTTTTGAAATTGGTTGGCAACGCTGACAACTGCACCAGCTTCGGAGATTCTGTATGATCCGCTACTGTAGGTAAGTTTGGTTCTGATACAGCCTACAGAGTGGGAACAATTGGAAATTATTGTACTTTTAAAATTGGTTAGCAACACTGAAAAGTGATCCATCTGCTGTACGCGGAATACTTCTATAGCCTGTGTTGGTACTTAGTGCACATGTATGTCAAACACGGTTGTAAATCAATGTTGTATCATGGAAGATATTTCTATAAATTGATTGTATTTTAAAATAGGTTGGTAACTCTGACAGCTTAGGCGTTTGGGGACGGAGATACAAACATGCTTTCAGTATTGTTGTCAAACAATGATTATGCCAAGTTTAGTGCTGATATGTCCAAAGGTATGGAAGCATTTTGTTTTAAAAATGAAGAAGGTTGCAACACTGCCAACCTCAAAGTAACATGATAAAACCTTGGGATGACCAAGGACTAAGTTCATGCCAAAAATCACTTTCATTTTAATATAGAAAGATTATCGTACAGCTTCAAGTAAAGAAAACCTCAAATGATGTAAATGATTATTTTTTTAAAAGAAGTGAGTAAATTAAATAAGTGAAGGACATGCTTGGACCATTGCCTAAATTGGATCGGCACCACTGATTTCAGTGTGAAGATATTTTATATTATCATCAGTGTGTATACAACTTTCCTTGATAAGAAGTAAAAAAAATTCCTTGTCTTGCTAACACTGCTGAGTTTGTTCCAATTCTCTCTCCCTCTCTACGACAGAGAAAAAAGGAGTATACAACCTTTAACCACAAAAACCCTATCCCAATTTTCTGTCCATGCAGCTCTCTTTTTTTTCTTTTTTATCCCCGCTAATATTGACGTTTCTGTTGTGTCAATTTGGCTTTATCTCTGGGAACAATATCCTTTAGCCTTTTTCAACGAGATGGGGGGAATGATGATACGGTCTACAGTGCGTATAATCCCTGTATTTCATTATTTGTTTTGTGGTCAAGTAAGATCAAGTACAAAATGTTCATTTCCTCTGGAACAGCGTTTCTCAACATGTGGTCCGCAAAGATGGGACAAGTAATCCGCAGCGAGACTTTCAAAGGTGATGATTCATTTTAAGACTTTATTTTACTGTTTTTCCGTAGATATTCAAAACATGGCTTCAGATTCATTATGTTAAAGTCACAAAGTATGTCCAGGGCTGGATTTATGGGTCTAGGCGCCGTAAGCCAGCGCCCCTTCCCTTTCCCTTCATTTTTCCAATCTCATCCCGTTCTTTTCTCCTTCACATTATAACAGATTAATGTTTTTCATCCTCTTCCTATTTAATAATAATAATAACAATTATTATTATTATTTAACTCTGTTAACGTGATTATTTAAAAAAAATACGGTTCAATAATATTAATAATGATAAAATAGTGGTACTAAATACCTAGTCCTACAATGAGCAATTTTAATTAATTTAATCTAGGCTGCTTTTGGAAGAACTGTTAATTATACTAAACAACAAGGTAATACAAAATATTTTTATTCACACAAAAACACTTTAAATTCAATAAAAAAAAACATGAGAATTAACGATGCAAAAACACAATTAGTAATTATTGTCCATAAAACAGAATTTTATTTACCTTCAAGGTAATTTTTGCTACGTTGAATACGCGGACACTTCTTTGAATATTAAACACCCATCTCGGGTAATATTTATCTTCTTAAGATATAACGTCAAGAGGGAGAAAAATTAAGTCTTGTTCCTACTGTCATAAAAGACAGGATAGGATTTATTTTTTTTTTTTACTTTTTTAAGTCTTTAGCCATCTTTGGATCAGATAGAGATAGGGTATGGAAGGACAGTGGATGATGTCTTAGTTAAGGTACCATGCTGACGTTCGTGTTGTGAAATTGAAGGTAACTCTTGAAAATGTCAGTCAGGACGGTCAACAGCAGAATTCGAACGCACAGTACGTACCCATTGCGAACCCGGAAACAAAGGTTAGAAAAAAAGGTCATTGTAGTTTTTATCATACACAAAAAGCTAATGTAAATTACGCCTTTATGCATATAGAGTATACCTATTGGCCATTGGCAGGGTTATAGATGACTTCCACTTCCTACGCATAGCATTAAGGAAAACTGATGTGCAGAAACGCAAAAATAGGAGTAACTAATATTCCTATTATAAGCAGTAACGTTTGTTTTACGATTTCTAATGTAAATTAACGTAACTTTAAATTACCCGAAGTTGCTTATGTACGAGGGGTCGCCCAGGTCAAAGATGATGGTGTTTAGCGCTCCCCGTACATTAGTGGTGGATACGCACAGCCACAAGGACCCGCGCCGCTCATTTCTTGGGGCCCAATTATCAATCCCTTAATTTTCATAGCTACTATAGTATCTCTTTTTTTCTTCGAAAAAAATAAATATATATGTCGATTCGTAGGGAAAGCACGGATATAACTGTTTCCAAACCAATAACATAACGTAGAAAACAAAAATACACATACTATATTACAGCTTCAATGTTTTGTAAACGTTTCCTTTAGGTTTTTTTCCAGTCACAAACTTATCTCGTTCCAAGGTGTCAGCATTAATGTTTCTAAACGTTCTTGTGTCAGTGTATTACTCAATCTGTTTTTTTTTTTTTTCAAAAATTTCCGTTTCGGAAAATAACGTTTACAAGGCATCTGTATAACTGATAACATTAGTACAAACTTAATACCATAGACCTCATAATAAATAACACACACCCCCATTTCTGTCTGCACTAAAACTAATCTTTTGTTGTTGTTGTTGTTCAGAGCACATGATTTTGAATTGATCCGCTAGGTAGCTCTGGCATAGATCTCATAATAGAATATGATGTCTATGTCAGAGCTACCTAGCGGATGAATTCAAAATCACGTGCTCTGAACAAAAAACCATTAGTTTAAGCGCAGACAGAGATGGGGATGCGTGCTAAGGTCTATGCTTATACGCTCGTTGCAAGGCTGAGTAAGCGTTAATGAATTAGTTGCAGTTTTAAGTACTCATTACGTACAACTTGGGCAATATTTACAAAAGCGTTTTTCTTTCTTCTTCCTCTCATGGGTAAGATTAATCCGTTTCTGTTGTCCGACGCTTCAGTAGCATTTTCTTGTTTGTCTTTCACCCACACATCATCTTTTTCGACTTTCGTTTAACGGATCTTTGTACCTACGCTGCGAGTGTGTGTGTGTTTTCATATTTTTTTAAAGATAGTGGACAAATGACAAACAATAATGAAAGTTTGAAAAGCGGACCCAATTATAATACATGTGAATGTGTATAAAATAAACTATGTGAGATTTTGACATTTTCATATTTTAGTTGAAAAATTAGAATTCCCGTAATTGCGTAGGCGTATGAATACTTCACTGAGACGTCAATCAATTCTTTTCTTAAAGACTGCTTTGATATATCTTATTTATTTTTATTATTATTATATTTTTTTTTTTTTAGAAGATCGGCTAGTTTCTGTATGCCTGTTCCTGGTAAGTTTACTAAGTTGACTGAAGCTCTCTGGATCAAGGCATGACATATCAGCCTAGAGAGTGCCATGCTGCTCAAATCATCTACAAATAACTGTATCCAGTACAGTGTTGTGCACTTCAACAGCCCTACTTCTTCAGTGGATCAGAATCCAGGTTCTCTTCATTATTGTCCCCCTCTAATGAAAACATCTTCTTGAGCTTTCGTGATCTTGTAACCAGCAGATCTGTAGAAATAAACTCATCAACAAATGAATCTTCAAGCTTACTCCTTGCCCACTCTGCAAATTTGTGAGCAGCTTCTTCAACAGCTTTGAAATCAGCACGACCCTGACGCCATATGTTTCCTATAGGATATAAGACCGTTTAGTTTTGATCGCGACTTATAATTACCATTAGATATGACTGCAGAAGATCCGCTCAGCTACTTTGCAGATACGACGTAGTTCGAAAGAGCAGTTGTGACTGCAAACATTCTCAAGTAGGACTGTGCGATATTTCGATATATCGATCGATATTTTGTGAATATCGAAATTTTGATATTTTATAAATATCGAATTCGATATATCGATACTTTGATCTTTCGATACTTCGATTCTTCGATATTTCGATACTTCGATATTTTAATATTTTCCAATACTTCGATATTTGTATAATTCGATACATCGATGTTTTTATATCTCGATACTTCGATATTTTTATATTTCGATACTTCGATATTTTTCGATATGTTGATATCATCGATCGATATATTATCAAACCATCGATATTCGATATATCGATCGATTTTCGATATTTAATCGATATCGAATTTCGATATTCAAAACCGGAAATCGCACAGCCCTCTTCTCAAGCATACTTGTGCTGTCAGAGTAGTTTTAGATTTCAAAAGTATCTCTACAAACCCTTCAATTTTGTATCTCGCTTCTGGACGGTGTTTTCTTAGGACGATGCTATCTTCTTCATCCAGTCCTACAGATAACGCATTCGTTGGATCAGAAAAACTGTCAAACAACTTCTTTAAATGACATCTTTACTACCATGTTTTTGCTATAAATGTAAGCCTTCTTTCTTTACACTTGTTCACCCAAATATCCATTCTTCGATAAGACTCTCGTAAACAATTTCTGATAAGAAATATTTCGGATCCTCAACGCATGTATTTTCATTCTCTACTAATTTACAATAATAAGACAAATTAAAATTTCACTTTTTAACGTGATACAATGTAATTCAAGAGTCGACTCAATTACTGTATTACCATAGGTTTAAGATATGACCATGGAATATTGTTTACAACGACTCACTCATGTTTACCAAAAATTACGCCCAAATTATTTATATGAGCCCTAAGATAATCTTGTTAATTTAACATACGTTTGAAAACTATTAAAAACAGATCGCGCCAAAATATAAAAAATTGGCGCCTTTGCTGCTACTTCACTTTTTTTTCTGTACCTTATTTATTTTTAAACACTACAACATATATTAAAATTATTTTCAGAATTTACTTAGGACTTCGGTCTAGACACATATGATACATATTGCCTTCTATCGATAGAAATTCTATTAAATAATGCCTGAGCAACTCGTCGTATTTCATGTCCATTGAATAATATTACCGTTGCCTTCACCAAGCAACATCACAGTGTTATGCATTGAAATAATTCACTTACTTTACTATCGCTTTCTGGAAACATCACTGTGATAAATTTAAACGTTCTATCTCATGTTTTGTGATCCAATAGCACGCAATATCTGTGAACATTGCGCGTTGGGAAGAAGAAGTACGTGGGTTCGAACCTCGCTGCTAAACATCATACCAGAAAATGTCCAGGGTTTCTATCAATTTCACGAGACGAATTTGGTACCATAAATGATGCCCGGCTCGCTAACTTTTCAGCCTTACTGACGGAAGAGCTATCGCCAAGGGACGCCATCACTGACGCGAGTGACATCAAAAATTACCCCTGTAGCCTATAAAAGAGAAACATGTGATCTAATTGCAAGATTAATGCTACCAGCATTATTCGAATTTTCCGAAGCTCGAATATATACGATATTAAGAAGTATTTGAAGTTTGAATATTCGAAAATTTGCAGTACTATGCAAGGTATTCAGTTTCCTTAAATCAAAACCTAGTCAACAAACAAGCCTTTAGAAGTTCTTTTGAATCTCTTTGAAAACAAAAATTGTGCTTATCGTAACTTGATTAAATTCTCAGCGATACATCCCAATTGCTACCTTTCAATACTACAAAATATAAGGAAGGACATAATTGGTATACAATGTACTATAGTAAACATTATGAGCGCCCTGCATCACCCATCATACAATGGAGAAAAACTCCGGGTGCATCACTGCCTCCCATGAAAAATTCGGAATGACATGATGTGTCTTTTAATCTATGTTGTCAATAAGAAAATTTCATTTTTTTTGCCACTAGACCATAATAAAATGAGACAGCATGTAATGCTTGACCTCAATGGCACATTTCCCCTGAAATTAAAAGGGGCGTCTGTCGGGATTCCTCCTGTAAATGAATTGGTTACGAAATTAACAGGATGGGAAGTTTATTTTGGGTAACCCTGTATTTATATAATATTAGCATTTGATAGGGATCAGAACAAGTAATTAACACATCAGCTTCATCAGTAACTTTAACCTAATATTTAAATCATCTTCAGCGCAACCTTTAATTTATAAAAGTGTACGGGTAATGAATGACTTCAACACACATGTATGACGTGTTGCCTACCCTTCAGGCGTTCACAACATATTTTCGAAAACTTGGAAGTCTTGTAAATTGTGTTCCACTAAGCTCCGAAAAGTAGTACAACAGGAGTGTTCATTTGGAAACATCATCACTGCACTCTGGAAGTTTCATGTTGATTTTCGTGTCCCACCGCGGACAGTTTCCTTGTAAGTCGGGGCGTTTATCTTCGTCTTCTGTAAGGAAATTTCTATCTGTATATTCTTTTCCTTTCATAACAGTGCCGCTCAAGAGTAATGCTGCATTACGTCTGCATGGTGGTTACAATTGGATCGCCGAGAAACCCTGTGTGCCTGTCCAACATTGACTACACTTATCATGAAAGTGATTCTCAAAGGGGATGCACTGGCATTTTAGTATACGTGAAATTGCTTTTCTGCCCCGTCCCGTGCCGCAAGAACACAAATATATTGATTAAAATGATAAAATAAACAAAGAGGGAAATAGAAATATTGAAGATCTTTAAGAATATTATTTATTAATCTAAGAGAAACAGTATTTTGTTAGTAAAAGATTGTAATTATTAAAATTATTGAGTCAATATTTCATTTTTAGAATTCAATACCGGTTTGTTTATTTTGGAACTTAGAATGGTAGAGACATGAAGCCTGGACTTCCTGGAACCATCACACTTCGTATTCCAGTTTGGCTTCTTAAATTTACGACATGGCACTCCCTTAGCGTGTATAAGTACCAATTTTGCATCCCTTCCAGTGAGGCCAATTGCTGTATAAGTTCTTGCTCTCTGAGGTTTTTAGCTTATGTCTTGTTAGGGGGTTCTTGGTTCAGTCCTGCCGTGTGAAGTCATTGGGGCCTCTACTTGATGTTTCTTTGTTTTCTGGTTACTTAGTGTCTACACGTCTCTTTTGCTCGACAACACTAATATGACTGTATTCTGATGTTTATTATTGTTAATGGCATTTTTTTCGTTATTGTCTAAGAATTCGCAGTTAGCGTTTTTTTGTTGTTGTTGTTGCTGAATTGTTGTTAACGTCTAACGTAAATCAGTCGACTTTTTAAGGACTGGACCTACTGATGTTTGGTACAATGGATTCCAAACCTTCGTTTCATGAACCTGTACGAGAATTGAGCCTGTGACCTTTCGTATAGCAGAGAAGCGCGATTACCACTTGTCTGATAACAAGTTCTGGTTTTTCAGCCAGGCCTTTTGTTTCTTTAAATTCTTGTTTATAAGTTTTGTCTTTCCTCTCCGTGAGAGCTGAATATTTTGTTTTATTTAGAGGAAGTCTAGCGCTATTATCTTTGTTCTGGTTTAACCTGTTTTGTGGATATATATCTGGTGTAGTAAAAAGTAATCCATTATTTTGCCAATAGATGGCTTCAGTGATCTTTATCTCGCGTTGTATCTGTATCTCGCGAAGTCCGATCGGGTTCAACGAGATGGCCTTCAAACGATGAGATTGCGTACTACAAACACTGTTCAGATAGTTGTGATGAGTTGACTCAGTGTTGTGTGAGCGCGCGTCAAAATGGACACTAGCATAGCCTCCTATATATGTACCAAGCTATGACACTAGCAAAGAGAAAATATAGGAGGCTATGACACTAGGAACATATAGGAGGCTATGACACTAGCAAAGAGAAAATACGCTATATTTTACAGTTTTTCTTCGATAAAGGCGAAAACGCAAGCCAGGAGGCTGCAAATGTGAATAGTGTTTGTGGTCCTGATACTGTAACAGCCAATCACGCGGAATTTTGGTTTCGTCGATTCCGTTCCGGTAATTTTGACGTCAAAGATGTACCACGCACAGGAAGGCCACGTGTCGAAAATGTCGATAAAATCATGGACATTGTCGCGTCCGACCGTCATGTAAGCACTGTTTCGATTGCCCAAGAGCTAAACATTGCACAAAAAACCGTGTGGAACCATTTGCATAAGGCTGTATATACAAAGAAGCTTGATGTATGGGTGCCACACGAGTTAACGCAAAAAAAAACCTCATGGACCGAATTTCCATCTGCGAATCGCTGCTGAATCGCAACAAAAGCGACCCATTTCTGAAGCGGTTGGTGACTGGTGATGAAAAGTGGATCACTTACGACAACGTCACGCGAAAACGGTCGTGGTCGAAGCGCGGTGCGCCGGCGCAAACGGTGCCCAAGCCAGGATTGACGGCCAGGAAGGTTTTGCTGTGTGTTTGGTGGGATTGGCAGGGAATTATTTACTATGAGCTGCTCCCCTACGGCCAAACCTTTAACTCGGAACTATACTGTCAACAATTGGACCGTCTGAAGGCAGCAATCGCCCAGCTTTGGCCAATAGGAGAGGCATTGTGTTCTACCAGGACAACACCAGGCCACACACATCGATAGTGACTCGCCAGAAGCTCCGGGAGCTTGGTTGGGAGGTTCTTATGCATCCACCTTATAGACCGGACCTGGCACCACCGAGTGATTACCATCTGTTCCTGTTCATGGCGAACACGTTTGCTGGTGAAAAATTCGCTTCAAGAGAGGCTTGTGAAAACGACTGTCTCAATTTTTTGCCAATAGGGACAAGGGCTTCTATGAGAGAGGCATTATGATATTACCTTCCAAATGGCAACACGTTATCGAACAAAACGGCGCATATGTGACCTAAATCGGATCATTGTAACTATGGTAAGTCAAGCCTTCAATGTCATGCAAAAATAATGGATTACTTTTTACTACACCAGATATATATATATATATATATATATATATATATATATATCGATGTGCAGATCCAATTATTATTCAAGTTGTGGAATCATATCATTATAAGAGATTTGAAACAATAATGTTTACTTTGTCTGTGACATCATGAAAAATGTCGTCAGTTAGTTGGTTGAGTTCTTGTGGAGTTTTTGTTACCGACAACAAGACTCTAAGCTGTCTTTTTGTATATCGATGAGAACTTATTTACTGACTCTCCTCCTTTTACTAGCTTGCCTCAATACCGGCAGATGTAAGATTTCTGCCTCTAGCTGGATTTGAATCCAAATTGTTTAGTGGTGTCCACCTCAAGACGCTGAGCTCAATATGATGTGTCCACAGTATAGAAAGCAATGATTTAATCGGCAATTTATTCTTATCTTGTTATTGGGAATTTTTTGTCACATTACCGATCACCATTTCCTCTAACGACTTACTTATTTTCTGTTCTAGAAAAAGACTGAGAAACTATGTTATGTCATCAATTTCCGATGATCGACACGCCTCATTGATGATTTGGCTGTGGAGCGGAAAAAAAGGGTAAAAAAATTTCTATTGACGATCTTGTTACATTGATTGCTAAAATGAAGCCCTTTGATACATTAGAGCTTTTCATTTGCTGAAAATAACACTTTACAAAAAGTTAACAATTAAAATTTCCTTTTCCATGTCAGATATGAGTGTGACTTGTTGTTTTAGCTATATCATATTAACAGCAAAGAGATGCATGTGAATTACGTATATACAGAATATGAAGTAAAAGCTACGCGTGGAAATAGGTGAGATGCGTCAAAGCGATATATGTGGTATTAGGTGTTTACCTAAATGAACTTGCCCCCCTCCCACCCATCAAGCAAAAATTGAAATAACGCCACTGGTGTATTGATTTCGTAGACTTCCTTTTTTTGTACAACATACGATTTTCAGTTCCATTTAAGTATGGTTTATGTTGTCAGTTCCTTCTTCAAGCAGTGCTTACCTGCATGCATTCAAAATATTTACTAACAGCATAAATAGAAAAAAAAACTATGCTGATTGGTTGAAATTACGTCACTGTAGCAATCGCGATATGAAACTAGGATGTGCAGGTCCGTGTAAATGATAATCCGTGACGTCCGTACTTTGTCAGAAGGGAAAGTTAAATCAACCTGATTTGGTTGGTTAAATGTGTTCACTTGTAGTCATTAATTATTTCGTATATTAACAGTTTGGATTGTTTTTTTTTTTATTATAGCAGGATTTACACAAAAGTTCATATATCGACCTTTTTTTTTTTTTTTCAAAAAAGAAAAGATGCTGGCAACCCCACGCGTGTAAAAGCATTGTTTCCTTCGATTAAGCGTACCCCATTGGAGCCCCCGGAAACAAACTACGAGGTCCAATTTAGGGTATTCAAGAACAAACTACGTACTACTGTTTGGGGTCCCCTTAGACATTATTTGACAAGAATTGAAAGATCAAAACTAATAGATATAAGGGTTCTTCAGTGCGTCTCCACTGAAAATTTTATTGGGGTCCCAGAGGCGAGGCTCCTGCCTTAACCTTCTTGATATGGGGTTTCTATACCACAACTCTATAACAATTAGATATTTAGGCAACAGAGAAAGACTTTCTAAACATTAATGAAGCATTTATTTTTAACACACATTTATTTTTATTTTTAACAAGACAAATAATGGTTTAATTTGTAACCTCCTCCTCTCTTTTCAAGATTTAAGACTAGTCGTAGGTACTTAGGACACTTTACAACAATAACCAGCAACCCCCACAACAATAATAACAAAACGCAGGAACAAGGGCCAAACGAGTAACAAAACTCAAATGAAAACAAGGATATGGTTGTATTTAATAGTGTTGTCCTGAGTCATAGTTTTCTAAAGGCATTAAATAAAATGCAATTCAATACCATTCAGTTGTCCTGCTACTGACGTCATTACGAAGTTGTACTGGACTTCTGTTTATTGTATGTACAGTAATTTAAAGATAAAAAAATCTACTGTACAATGTACATTAATTCCTATTGTATATCATAATTTTATTTTAAATTCTTATGGCCGTTTAAGGGAACTTTTAATGCGTGTTTCTAAATAGCGGATAGATTTTTGGTCTAAACGGTGTCCGCAATTAGGAAGTTTTACTGTAGCTTCACGGATTTCAGATCAACAATGGATAAGCACGCTGGTTGGAACTCCGCGGGTCGACGGGGATCCTGGCCAATATCTTCCCATCTTCTACACGCCCTTATATCCATCTGAGCCAAATACTGAGCAGCCGTGGCTCAGTGGTAAAGCGTTTGCTTAGCATTCGGGAAGTCCTGGGATCGATCCCAACGTCCGACCATTCTGACGGATGTTTTCCCAGGGGTTTTTCTCAGTCATACCAGGCAAATTTTGGGATGGTACCTACAAAAATAGATCCTGGCCGTCTATCTTCCAATATTCTTTCCCCATGCTATTCCGACCTGAGCCTAAGATGCCTAAAGGTCTTAAAATAAATTTTAAAAGATATCTTAGTCAAATATGCTTAAAGTTTATAAATCCATTTAAAAAATAGACTTTGTTACCATAATGTCAACCAACATAATTTAATGTTGACGAGGCAGTACGACACAACTGACCAAAAACAGATAATCATAATAGTTCCGATATACTATCAGGGTCATCGTCAGACTGACAACATCAAACGTCTCGAACCATGATATTTCCCGATAGCAGAGAAGGTTCAATTCAAACTTAATGCAATCTTACCATGTCAAGCGTAAAAACTTTAGTCAAACTTACATAGCAAGTCTAAAGTTTGAATCATATTTACTAGTTGGCACCAGTCAAAACTAATATCTTAAGCCTATACGCTGTTAAAGTTGACGTCATTGCCGCGCGGTATCCTAGCAACCAGAACGACTGGCTTTATACACACGGAGTAGCATAGGAGTTTAGCATGGACGAAAAAGTGCAAAATGTTTTCTTAATATATTTGTGACACTTAATAGTGATATTATACCTTATAATATGACTACATGCTTTGCGTTTGACTGCAGATACTATGCGTTATGTCAAACTTGTAAATTCTTCAGATTTCCAAAGAAAAGAAGACATTACTGTTGTGGACGAAGATGTGCAGTCTATTTACAGTCCATTTTGTTTTAGATTTGGCAATTCTATTTCGGTTCAGAAACTCTCTCTTTGTTAACACTTAAAGTTTCTAGTAACAACATTAAATGCCTTTGTGTATGTTTATATTTTAATATGTTAATTGCATTCAAGGGGGGCATGGAACAAATGTTTGTAGTTTTCAGTCTCTTTAGGATCAACTGGACGGCATAGCAGCATTTATAGTTCATATAAATTCTAAATGTATGTCTAATTAATGTTTCACTAAGACATTGTCAATAATTGTTTATATTTTTTACAACAGATTCTCAATCGATATTCACGCTAGTGGTAGGTACTTTACCCATTTAGAACATGAATGATGTAATGTTTCATCTCTCGGATCAAATAACGGAGACAAAGACTGTAATGGATAATTCTCATAATTCTAAAGGAATTGCAAATATCAAGCAAAAGCTGTAGTGTTAAAATAGATTTATTATATGTTTACCTACAAAGGGGGGAGGGGTGCATAACTATTTTGTATGAAATCTAGAAAATAACTACGATGACAGATTTCATGTACTGAATTCTGAGACTTACGATAAAACTGTATATTTGAATACATGTGGCACAATATTAGCATTTGCAATGGCTAATAATACTTCAAACTGCTCTGAAACTCGGTGTCGATAATTATGTTACCTAAAGAAAACTATGTTTGATTTGAAATCACTTTTCTATTTTCAAGTTAGGAAGATCTGTATCAGGCGTGGCCAACTTCTTTCTTTACGAGGACCATACTTAATTGTGATCCCAGCGGCCAACTATCCTGACTGAGATTTTCCCCCAGGATTTGTCTTCAGGCACACCAGATAAGCAGCGGGATGATACCTTCAACTTAGGCCCAGGCCAACTTCTTCCGGTAACCTTTTACCCTGAGTCTTAAATGCTTGAAGACCATAAATATATTTAAATCCAAATGCTTGATTGTAATTATTACCTTTTAAATTAAATTTGATTACATACTGTAGTTTTTATCTTATCGCGGGCCTCACAAATTACATGAGGGCCGCGTGCAGCCCACGGTCTTTCTGATGGCTATTCCTGATCTATATTAGGACTTGTTTCAAAACACTAGAAGCAGTGTTCTAGAACATTCCATGGGAGTAACAAAAGTGATCGGCTAATTTATCGAGTTTTAAACTAAAAAAAAAAAGTCGCCTACACATGAAATAATGAAAAAAATATGCTTAATCCTTGTACTCACTGATTATAGTAAAGGCGATTCATCTGCTGAGAACTTCACAAAAGTGGATCTTAACTGTAAATGTTCGCGTGTACCAAGGTAATGTGTTTGAGCAGAGAGTTATCTAGAAGTTGGTTTTAGGAGGATACACGGGTTTTGGGGGGGGGGGGGGATCAAAGGTGTGTCCGGGCATGAAATGTATATTAAATGTACCAATGTACATAATTATGCCTAAAATTATATTGATTCTGCCACAAACTCTGAATTTGGACGGGGATCGGACCCCTCGAACTCACCCCTAAATATATCTTTGTATGTTTCATTCAGTTATTTCCTTGCATATCCGGACATGGTGATTTATCTTTTACTCCATTTAGTGACGATGGAGGTCCACTATACAATGACTTTGACAATATTACTTTCATCTTTGCAAGAAATTTACAAACGCGTGATTTGATAACTATTGCTATAATGCAACAGGTGGGTTGTCATATTAAATACAATATTTCTTCTAATATTCCATTAGATCCGCAAATATTTTACACTTTTATTATCAACTAAACTTTGAAGTAAGTAAATAATTACAAATATCAGTTAAAATGTGTCTAATTACAGAGCACAAGTCTACTTTTCAAAGATCTCTTAAAACCCTATAGAGATTAAATGGCAGGTTTCCTAGGCAACCGGTTGTTTAAAGCCAATATGGCGGCCCCCACAATTCTCAGTAGCAGACGACTTTAACAGCGTATTACAACAAGTGTGAAACAGATCTGCCATGACACTAGTGGCCAATGAAAATCAACTCAAAACCAAGCATGTCATAAGCTTGCGTTCTATTTGGGATTCCCAAAGAAAACAAATTTGCTCAGAAGTAGCGTGCTCGCTTTGTATCTAGAGGTTCTACATTGAAAACCTGAGAAAGATCACCTTGATTGAGCACTGCGTTTCTCCGTGGTTTGTGTTTTTAGAATATTAGGTTAACGCCGGGATGTTATGTTGAGTTCTGGCCTAACTTATTACTTTCTTCAATTTGTCTCCTACAGGTTAAGTAAGAAGCTGAATGACATGATAGTATGGAATCTTAATTATTCGGATTTTAAGAAACTACAGATTGCGAAGTCGTTCCTGCATACTACTTTCGCACTGACGTTGCGAGGCCTATGGTTTCCCCATGCTGTGATTTCTTGCCAGATCCGTTGACGATTATATGTTGCATGAAATGGAATCTGTCACGGCCACTTCTATGCTAAATATGTGGTACTTTCGGATGAAGACCTCACACCACGCAAAAATTCTGCAAGCCGCTTCGAAACAATGCTGCGACGTCTCCCTGCATAGCAGCGAGTACCGCACAGTTTTAAAAATTACACTTGAAAAGCGGTAATCCGACCTCCTATGGTTCAACTCTTCGCATAATCCGACCATGACTCAGGCTGATTAATGCTGGCGGATGTGTTTACTTGTTCCTGATATATTACGTACATTGCTGAGTCAGTTAGCTGGTGTCACTTGTACGTTCTGATGTTTTGCTCTACGAGTTTTTGTTATTATGAAGCAAACTTTTGACAAAGTGTAGGCCTACAGTTTATTTGTGTTAAAAATCGGCTTTCAATGTAGTGTATTCGTCCCATTAAGGTAACGAAAAAGCGTAAACACTCTAGAGTATTAAATGTTCTTCTGATAATCCGACCTTTCTTGCGTTTCGACCATGCCCTGAGTCCCATAGTTGACAGATTAACTGTGTTCTACTGTACTCCCATATTTCCTGTGTAACATGTATGTATGAGACGGACATCGCACCTGGCATGCGATATCCGGATATGTTAATGATCCTAACGAATCCAGCACCTCCATGTTTGGTAGATAATGTGGACGTCTTGGTGTGTTTAGAATAAATATTTCTACATCACGAGCCAAACACCCACTCGAATGATTTGAAGACAACGGAGTTTACATTGTCACGGCCTTCGGTAGTGAAGAGGCGAAGGCTCGACTTCCATTGCACACATTGTGTAGTTCCGAGTTCTGTAGACCTCTGAGAGGGGTCTTGGCTAGCGCGCGGGGTGAAGTGGGAAGTGCACAACCAATCAGTGAGAACTCGTGCTTTTACTACCTACCTCACACTGGCTATTAAAAGTGTCTTCCCACCCATGATCACGCTATGACTCCTCCCTCGCGGTTACACAACTCAGAACTTGACACACTCTAAAAACATGTGGCACGGAAATGAGTCAGAAAACTTCAAAGAGAAACCAATAATCTCCAATAAGAGCAGTGAATAAGCTGTGTGATACATGTACTATGGCGCAACAATCTTGGAATCAGCATTTACAACAATAGGAGAATGAATTTCTAAGGATATAGATATGATTCTTTTCTCTAAAGAAAGGCACTACATTTCAATACACTGGAAGTGGAGTATCTATCAGTTTCTATAAAATACAGTACTTATTTTTAGTCTGCAACCTTGCTAAGTCCTCTCTAGTTTCACTCAAGTCCATCTGCCATGATTGTGACGAAAATATACGTAAACAAGATAGCGCTGCGATTCTACAAACGATAGCGAAGGCTCAGTACCTTGATAGAAACTCAGGGTTGCAAGCATTAATTTTTATGAAAGATGTTAGCAGTACTGACGGAGTGCGTAGCAACGGGAAAACCTATTGTACTTTTTTTATTCTGTCGAATAATGTTTATACCAAGTTTGGTGCGGATAACTCTAGCATTATGGAAGCAAATTAAAAAGAAAACAATAATTGAGGTTTTAAAATAGTTGACTACACTCACAACTCCGACGCCTAATCATGACAGGCCAGCCGCTGTGAGCTAGTCAAGCTCAAACCTTTTCAACAAGAGCATAATCACGTCTCTACACTTTTTTGGCTCAAAGTTATATTTTTTTGGACACGAGTTGGCAACACTGACAATGGGATGTTTAAGGACGAGGATAACCACAGTATTTTTGTCCTGTGTCGAATAATATTTAAGCCAATTTTTGTACTACTACGTCTAATAAAATGAAAACAATTAAATTGTACAGAAAATAGGTTAGCAACACTGATAATTTCGGTGCTTTGGGGCTATTACACCCACAGAATTTTTATATTTTGTCTAATAATGTTTATACTAATTTTAGTGCAGATAGATCTAACGAAATTGAGGTCATTTGAAAAATTGCATTTATAAATAATTGGTTAGCAACACTGACTAACTCTAACAATCAAAACTGTTCCAGCGGCTCTGAGTTAATTTAGCTAAGACCTTTCCTACGACACCTTAACCACTTCTCTACACCTTGTGGTTCATGAGATATATATTTTCTGGATAGGGTTGGCAACACTGCCAACAGAGAGCTTGTGAACGGGACACCCACAATGTGTTTCTATTGTGTCAATATTGTTTATGCCAAGTTTGGTGTTGCTACGTCTAATGTGATGGAAGCAATCAAAAAAACTTTTATATAAAATAAGCTGGGAACACTGGCAAGTGGGTAATTGGTGATGTGGAAACCCACAATATTTTTTTGTTGTGTAGAATAATGTTTATGCTAAGTTTGGTGCCGATAGGTCTAACTAAATGGAAACATTTTGAGTAATTGAATATTTTAAAAGTGGGTTGGCAACACTGCACCGCTACATCAATCAAGACGATTCCGGCGGCTCTGATATGGTCTATCCAATACCTTTCCAGCAACGTCTCAAGCACTTCTCTTTTAGACATTGTGGTTCCTGAGATTTAATTAGCGGACACGAACAGACGGACGGACTGAACGGGATTATATTCGTATATAATGTTCCTTTTTCGATAGTCTTGCTATCATGGGACCCTAAACGTAATTATCAAGCGCTATATCAATGGATACTGTATGTATACACAATTAATCTTCAATATACGGCTTAGATTTACATGATGGCGGCAGATATTAGTGGATGTTGTCAGTCCACAAGAAGTAGAATTCTAGGAAGTAGAAAGTAGTCCGAGCGTACTGAAGCACGCGGGTTTTATTGCGGTCCTGACGTCGCATTATATGTACTAGGTCCTATTGCCCTGCTGCAGCGTCCTGATATCCTAGGGCCTACAAAGATGGCGGCGCCGCACCTTTATGCCCTGGAGACGGTCATATTAGGAATAATAATATTATTAATAGTTTAGCACTTCTGTCCTAGGTTATAACTGTGGCGGTCTTCGGATTGGCACTCAGGTTCGAAACCTGGTACTGGCCATACTACCTGGTACTGCGGTAACTAGACTAAGGCGCTGGATACCACCTTCTCTTCCTAAGTTTTTTTTAACGAAGTTTGATCGTTAAAGGACATGAACTCTCAGACATATGACGGTCTTATAGTTGCCTGTCAAGCTATTTAAGTTAATAACAATAGTGAAAATAAGGAAGGAAGTGTTAAGTGGCATGGCGGGCAAAGTGGCCAAGAGGTATTTACTTCCCTTACATGTACTGCCATCTATTGCCACCCGTCTAAATTACTTAAATACAAGGCCATCAGTGAATCAGTTGCTGCTGAGCTGGCTATGACGACAGTTGACAAAAGTTATTGGAATGTTAGTGTGTTTTTTTTCGCTCTCAATGATCTAACTCCAGCGTTCCTCAAACTGTGGGCTGCGGACCACAGGTGGTCTGCCCTTGGGCAGGCGCAGGGTGGTCCGTTGAACTTACCAATTAATAAAACTGGTCCGCATTTAAAAATAATTTGTGGAACACTCACCTAAAGTAAGTTTTATTTATTATTAAAAAATATTTACATAGGGAGAGAACATAAATATTTTGCAATTATAGCTGATCAAACTATTTGGTGTTTAATGTTAATTTTAATGACATGCAACGCTCTGTAGGCCAACTACTGATGCGCAAATGGCATAATCTAAAATGGCTGCCAAATGGATAACGAGACAGCTCGTTTTACCCTGGAACAGATATCCGGATAGCCATCCAGATATTATTAATCTTATTATTATTGTTATTATTATTATTATTATTATTATTATTATTATTATTATTATTATTATTATTATTATTATTATTGGCAATAAAGTCCTTGAAGATTTATCTATTCCACTGTAGAGCATAGAAGCGGAACAGAGCAATGGATGGAACAAACACGGACTCTTTTCGTGGTTGCCTTGGTAACGAGTCTTAGTGCCTCCACTTAAATGATGATGATGCTTGTGCTAGAGAATGAAAGAAAGAAAGAAAGAAGGAAAGAAAGAAAAGGAAGAAAATGAGCAAAGTGAATAACTACAGTTGTGCCCTCTACCGGTTCTAGGAAACGGGCTTCCAAGAGTAAATGAAGAAAAAAAAAATCCTAAAGTGAATTACAGAGGGCGGGTCAGGGGCGGAACGCGGTGAGAAAACTGAAGCAAAAGTATTTTACGAAAGGAAAACGAAAATAAAGATCTAAAAAGAGGATGAAAAAGAGAAAAAAAAGGAAGATTAATTCTTATAATCTCTTCTTCATCGTTTCTTTCTTTTATTTTAAGCTATTTCTGTTGTAAGAAAGGTCACATTTATCACAGTTTTTGGAACCATTTTTTTTGTACACTCTTGTGTTTCACACAGTAAAAGAGGAAATGACACACTAAGCACTGACAAAGCGGCGGTAGTTTGAGCTCTACGTTTTTAGAAGTTTTCCCTGAGTCTCACTAGGTGAATGTTACGACGATTAGTAGTTAATTTCCCCATTACTTTTCCAATGACAATAAAAGAATGACTTACTCTTCGGAACGGACACTATAAAGGCCAGAAATTTAATGTTTCAATAAAAAAAAAACAGATAGCATGCTAGTTTGGAACAAGGTTATCAGTCACTTGCTTTGAGTTTGTCGCACTTGATAATATGCTGAACTTAATAAACAAGCATCAATCAAACTTGTTGGAACAAAATTCAACATTGTTGGAACAAACAGTTCTGTGAGGAAAAGATTGTCAAACTTGAAATTGATTTGACATTTGTTTCTTGAACTGTCACTGTCGTCTCAGAGCGCTGAAGTTTCATCACGTTCCACGACTGCTTCGTCGTAAGTTAATCTCGGCAAATCCCCATTTTACT